>JANSTU010027013.1:0-12576 GCA_027564075.1 Bolitophila hybrida
GATTTGCAAACGTTGTTCAAGTGTAAGTCTATTCATTATGAAATGGCAAACCAAACTGAGCATAAATCAAGTGAAAACTGTCAAAAAGACCATCTACGAAAAAAGTATTATATGTATAATAAAACACATCACCGCCAAAAATTAAAGAAAACAAATCAAAAGGGAATTAATGTATTCTACTGAAGCTTTTTAGTTACAATTGAAGAGAAGACATTTAAAAAAAAAAAACCCACCAGAATGAATTACAAATAAACATTTTGACCAATTTCAACTCACCACAATTTTTAATCAAAAAATCAATGATTCATGATCAAAAGGTATTCAAACAATAAACATTTAAAGTGCACTTGCCCGATTCGTTATCTATAGCTTAATTAACGGTAGGAGACCGACAAATAAATGCAATCACAAACTAGATTTCAAGATAATAATATATGCACAAAAGTACTTTTTTATGGATTTCTGATAATGTAATCTAATAAATCAAAATGGGAATTACTCACTTTTCGTGTCGTGGTCAATGTTTTCTTCGGAGATTAGCGGCATTTTTTGGTAATATGGGCCTTTTATATTATGGTTAAAACTTTGCGTGTTTTAGTTTCATATGAACAAATGTAATTGGTTAAAGCGGTCGTCATGTTTGAAGAAATTGATGCCTGGTCTCCATTTCATTGTTTATATAACATTTAAACCCAATCATTAAATGAAAAAAAAGTTTAGTTTCTTAAATTTCTTAACTTTCTAAATATAACTATTAATTTATTATTTAAACCCAATCTATCTAGACAAAAATAGTCCCAGTTTTGGTGCGCTCAAACGACCCGGATCTTTAAGCTACGTTTGGTGTTATCAATAAATCTATGCAAGATCCTTCTTATCGGCACACTTTTCGATAGAGATTACACCTGAAGCCACCAGCACAGGGATTAATGTCAAACGTGTGCGTTTCCAATTTCTTGGAGTTTGAACTCAATGCCGATTCCATTGAGTTCAAATTCGGCATTGTCTTTTTCTATCAGTGACTGTCGACTAGAATGGATCTCGTGAATTTAACTGTTTCTGGTACATATACAATATAATTGTTTAATTTTATAAATAGTTAGAAAATGTCCAATTTTTTTTTTTGAATGTTGAAGATACGATGGAGAGGAATGATGTGGTGGCTATCAACAATGTAAACATGACCTTGCTGCGAGTGCACGGAAGCATAGCGATTGTGGCATGGATCGGATTTGGAGGCATAGGATTAATAGTTGCCAGGTTTGTGATATGAAATTCGAGATTTATTTAAATCCTGCTCGCGGTAAACATCGATACAAAAACATCAACGAGAGACGACGACGCACAATCTGCCACACAAACGCGCGAAATGTGGAAATGTGAATTAAACAAAACACACCATTTATCTGGCTCGTTGACTCCGATCTGTGCACAGAGAGTTTATCTAAATCGGAACACCATATAAATTATTCAATTGACAGAGCACAATATTTAGTTGCTCTGTTTTAGCTACATTTAATGGGTAACACATTTATATATGTGGATTATAATTATATAAATGTGTGTGTGTGTGTTTGCAATAATTTTAACGATGAAACTATATTAATTAATTTTAATGAATGGTTATACAACAAACGAAATCAATATATCATATTTCATAATAATAATATGTAATGTGCGTTAAGTAGAGGGTAAATTGATTAATGGTCGTGGCATGTGTCCGAGAACGTGCCCACCAATTTGGGGTCAATGCAGGAAGGTCTGGAGAGCTTGAAATGCGGCAAAATATCGAAGGGTTGAAATGATAATTATTTGAACGAAATATTATTAATTAAATTATGTTGGTGAATCGACAATTGTGGATATTTTGTTTATACGTACTTAACGTACTTAACATTTATAAGTGATTTTATATGTACGATTTGATAAGTAATTCGCTAATTATTTGTATTTGCCTTTTTCTGTCGCATTATAAACGATTAATGTTTTGATTTCATTTTGATTGATGATGAGATAAAAAAACATATTATTCATAATGATTTTTTATGCATTAGATTACGAGACGGGTTATGTTAGCCAATTGACAGTAATATAGTATATCAGTAAATCAGTAACTTATCTATAATTTTTTGCATCATGTACTTATCTATATTTTTTGTGAATAGATTATAAATTCGTGATTATACTATGAACGGAACATGATTTAAGTATTTAGCATGAACGTTATACTATCTACAATACTTGAGGTAGCCAACAGTTAGGCTGATAAAGCACAAAATAATGTTGTAAATTTAAGTATGTTTATTATAATCATAATCATAATCAATGTAATATCAAATAATTTGGTCTGAATAGAAAGACGAGTGCGTAAAACGGTAGTTGTTGGGGATTTGTGTTTTGTTTAGTTTACACAACAACTCCCTTCTTGGAGATGGATAGGAAATCATTCGTAGCCATCGGGAACACGTCGTTGTTGGTAGAGTACAAGAATCGATTTCGAAGAAGTTCCATGTTGAATTTACGGAGTAGGCTCATGGTAAGCATCTAAAGAGAAAGGTTAGGTTGACAAATCAGTTGGTGTAGACATATCCTTGATTACATTCATCTTCCTTGGGCTTGGTTATCGAAACTCAATTTTCTGTAAGAGTACATTTAAAGTAGCTAGAGTACAATAATGTTTGTAACCAAAAGTCTTTAATAGTATTTTAAAAGTAGCTGACTTACATTGTTTAAAAAATATGTTCTCATTGAATAAATAAAAAAGTACAAAATTTAATTTGACTTACGAGAAGGCATTGAAGACATCTACTGACTGAATAGTATAAATCGCCAATTTTTCGAATATGACAAAAAATAGAACGTCTTCTTTCAAGAGATTCTAAATCAATCGTAATCGTAATGTATCAAATTTTGGCAGTTAAAATCGTGAAATGCAAAAAAACATTTTATTTTAAACAAATGCGGCATATCGAAGACTGAGTGAATTGCCGAAATAAATTTCGGTAGTTGTCTTAGGGAGACTGAGCGAGACTCGGCTAAATGGCTCAGGCTTGACGAGTCCGACGGATGCGTTATCTTGTTCTCTAGTAGAGCACCCCAAGAAAAAACACGACGAGAGAGTGTTAGGAATGCTCTATCTCACGCTTGTCCAATGCTACGCGCCTACCGAGCCGTTAGACCTCACAGGAGCTCTACAAAGCACACTTGACAACCCTTGCCGCCATTCCCCGCGCTGACATAATTGTCACTTGGCGATTTTAACGACCCATATTCTGGGAAAGCATGGCCTGGGGAGATAAATGAATACGGCAACATCTGTGCTGTGCAACACTCGTCAATTGGTAATCGCCGGGACATTATTATCCTACAAGGTCTGCCACCAAGTTTCATTGGTCTCTCCTGACGGCGAGACGGAGAACCAGATAGACAACTTCGTCATCTCCAAAAGGTGGCGAAAGTGTCTACTCGACGTGAGGAACAGGCGCGGAGCAGACGTTGGAAGCGACCACCACCTCATGGTGGCAACTCTCAGGTTGCGAACGGCAGCTGCACAGGCGACCAAATCGATTGCGGACTAGAGCTGCACTGGTAAACTGAAATCAACCACTGGCAGGAAGGTGGGAAAGCATTTGCAACGCTTTCCGCAGCAGTGGGGAGGAGGTTGTCGGTGCACACAACACTGGGTTTCGGACCTGATAACAAAAGAGCTCACAAACCGCACATCAAACACGAGGCATCTTATTAAGGATGCCTGCGATAACCCATTGTCAATAGATAGTGAACAGCTGAAGAGATGGAGAGAGCACTTTGAACAAGTGCTCAATAAGGAGTTGGTGAATGAAACCCACGCACCAGCTCCTTCACTCAGCTGTTCACCATTACCAATATCAACAAGGCCCCCCAACCGAATTGAAATATCTAATGCTATAGCCAGCCTAGTCTCCGGTAAAGCAACCGGAGCATACAATATTCCAATAGAACTCGTCAATGCCGACCAGTCAACTTAGATCACATTCTCCATGCTCGGGAGGACGAGTCCATTCCTGACGCTTGGAAGTCAGGAATAATCGTTAAGCAGCCCAAGAAAGGCGACTTGGGCAGCTGCGATAACTGGGAGGGTATATGTCTGCTGACCGTGGTCTACAAGATCCTGGCAAAGGTAAAGCTGCTTATCGAGGGTACAGTTCCATATTGAAAGAACCATGCGGCGCCAACAAGCAGGGTTCCGAACAGGGTATTCGTGCATAGACCACATAAATACCCTAAGGATCGTTATGGAACAATCAACAGAGTTGAGATTCCCGGTGTTCGCCGACTTCAAAAATCGAAAATGCTTTCGATACAGTCGACAGAACAGCGATTTGGCACGCACTGCAACGTATTGGTAGGTACCAAGATAACTGACATCATGAAATAGATGTACGCCGGATCTTCTTGTCGCGTCTTACAGAATGGCCAGCTCTCAGACAGTTTCGTCGTGAATAGTGAAGTGCGACAGGGATATCTTTTCTCGCCACTGCTATTTATCTCGCAGAGTTAGATGACGTCCTTGTAGAGGCGTTGAGCACTAGTGGTCGCGGCATTAAATGTGGCCTCTACGACCACCTTCTAGACCTTGAATACCCTGACGATGCTTGCTTTTTGGCTCATCGTCACGAAGATGTCGACTCAATGCTGCAGAATCTTGCGATTTCTGCAAGCCTAGGCGGCCTTCTGATCAACGCAAAGAAGACGAAGGAAATGCGGATTAATAGAAGCGAACGGGTGCAGCCCATCCAACTTAACGGTTACTTTCTGCTACCTCGAAAGCTTGTTAACTATTGATGGAGGCAAAATCATTAACATTTGAGCCCAAATCAACAAAGCTCGCTCAGCGTCGACTGGCGCTCCACTCAGCTGTCCCAACGAACGAAGCTGAGACTATTCGACTCAAACATCAGATCGGTCCATTTTCTACGGTTGTGAGACGTGGAAAGTGACCTTTGCTCTGACCGAGAAACTGCTTTTGACAACCACTGCTTGAGGCAGATCTTGTGCATCAGATGGCCGGAATTAGTCTCCAATACTAAATTATGGAGACGAACCAGGGAAGCACCCGTCTCAATACAAGTTCGACAAAGGAAGTAGCAGTGGATCGGTTACACCTTGCGGCGCGGAACGAACAACATTGCAGCTCAAGCTCTGCAATGGAACTCGCAAGGAAGTCGAAGCAGAGGTAGAAAGCCGAAGTTCAAACGCGTCCAGTTCCTCAACTTTGTTGCTGATGCCCTATGTGCCGAATAGGGATTAAAGGAATATTAATATATTTTTTTTATAATTGCATATTGAACATTCATTATACCCGGCCGCGATCTTCAGACGAGTGCTATTTATTGGGAGTTTTGTATATGTTCGATAGTAGATTGAACAGAGAGAACTGACTAGAAGGGGTTAGAACGAGTAATTAGTATTGGATCTCTGGCCATAACTACCCATACTTCCAGTTTTATCCTCGATGTTAGTGATGCGCATAATTCGATCATTTCAAGAATCGAAATATACTGAAACGGAATATCTAGTGGATACCGAAATCGGAATCAAATAAAAAATTGCAAGGAGTTCGCACTGGTAAAGTGGTCAATGCTCATTTCATTGCTCAAACGAGTAATCGGATGATGTTGTGATAAATTATCCGATTCTTTTCTCACTGCAATCGGTTTAAATAACGAGAGAGTGCAGATCCAAAGTTCCGATTCCGATTGCAAACGATTCCATTGAGCAATCATCTGATTCTAAATACTAGCACTGTAGGATTCACAAATAATCGGATGATGCTTATACATTATAGATTATACATTATAGTATAGAATATCGGATTCGGAATGGGATTATTTTAATAATAGGAAGGTTCCGATTATTTTGATAATCGGAAGGTTCCGATTATTTTGATAATCGGAAACCTAACCGATTATCATCGCCGTATCCGCGTGGATTTAATCATTGGCTGGTTCGATTTCTGTGTTTTTCGAATTAAAAACTTAAATCTTACAATTAATTGCCTCTTTCTGAAATAGAATAATGATATGCAATAACGGGACATTGAGGCCAGCAATTAATATATATATACATACAAATACACTCTAGAACAATAAATTAAGTTAATAATTCATAATTCACGATTCCGAATAAAAAAATGTGTTATAGTTAGGGCAAATTGAATGTGTCCTTATGTCCTATAATGGATACAAGCCTCTAACAACCTTAAACATACTTAAATTATTCTAATGTATGTTAACTAACATTGACCCTTTCCTCCTCTTTAGGGGGAAGTAACCGCCAAATACTTTTATGTGTGTTTGGGTCAAGTTTTTTTTAATTTTGGAAGGAAAGCCCGGTGTTATGGTTCGGGCAATCGGAATCTCAGCTCATAACTAACGGGATAACCAGAAGCTTGGAGGAGCCTCTGGTTATCCCGTTAGTTAGTTATTTAAATACGGTCATAATTACGTAAGTAAACGACCTAATCTAAAGACTTAAAAAGAGATAACTTCGCGAAATCTGAAATACGTAACCTTGACATTGGTAACACAAAACTATTCTAACTTTTGCTGGAACTGGCTGGTAAGCAACTGCAGTCCTTGTGGCACCGTTACAAAATTCGTCAACACAAAGCAGCGGCAGCAGGAATGCACTTGCGAGACCGGAACAAAGTCCTAGAAACAGCCATGGCTCTTGTCAGCTGGACCGACCATAGGATAACTCAAATAACTCAAAAACTTTACGAGATTTGCCACTTGTGGCGTGTAATTTGTTAGAAATATAAAATGTTTGTGTAAAAGTTATCAACTTTACTCATGATCATATTATCTTGATGTGTTTAGAGAATCAGGGTGCTGTTCGGTTGTGGTGTTTCTACTTCTCTCTTTGTGGCCCAAAAACATGCCATCTATAGTTAAATCGTTTTGCTGGATACAACATTTTGTTCCTTCGCAATCTTGTCCCATACTGCTCTTTTGACTGAGCATCGGCGGCCAAATATCCATGTGTACCGAACCTATTTATAAGTTTAAAGTATATTTTGATGATGAAAAAAATAAATAAAATGACCTTAGATTAGTCTTTGGAATAATATTCTTAAATAACGGTCGAACGCAGGTCTCAGTAAAGACCCATTGTACGGACTTACTGTAAGGACTTACCTACCAAAATGTAATTCCAAAAACAAACAAACTTCAGAAAAACACATCATATCAATAGCAACAGACAATCAGTTTAACTATTGTTGTTTGGGTTCTGATCGTATTATTTAATTATCTGATATTCTCAATTACACAGATACTATAAACAAACCTGGACAGCTCGCCGGTCAAATGGAGTGGATCTCTGGTACAAGGTAATTTATCATAAAAAATGTCTTCGAAACAATTACATAAAATTCCAACTACTCTTAGGTACACCGCGTCTGTATGATTATGGCTCTACTACTAAACATTATCTCCTTTATTCTGGCATTCGTCGCTCTCGGTGACTGGGCCACATCAAAACACTCCATTCTCGGTGTTCTTCTAACGGTACAGACCTTTCTCCAACCACTCCTTGCGATAATCAAGTCCAATGTGGACGATTCCAAAAAACAGCGTTACGGTCTATTGCACTTGTTCAATGGAACAATGGCAGCCCTCTTGGCTAGTAAGTGACAACATATATACAAATTGAATACTAAAGCATTATATTTATATTTCAATTTGATGTGCTTCAGTGATCGTCATGTACTATTCTGCATCCGAAGAATCGTTTCCAATAACCTACTGGATCTATTTTGCGCTAACACTTTTCGTTGGATTTCACATCAGTACGGACACACTGTTAAGGGTATGTTATGTCGTAAACAGTAAGCATGAAACAATTATATTCGTTATTTATTTTAGATTTCTCAAATACTCGGTAAAAATGAGCCAGTTGACAAGGAAGGTGTACAGACAATGATGCTTGAAGATGAGCCGGTAAAAAAACTTCTTCTTTTTTGTTCTGTGGGTTTTATTATTTATTTGTTTTTCAGTTGGCTGCCTCGCGTCATAAGCTCCTTATCAAATACGTCGTGGTGAATGTTCTCTTCCAGGCTGCTCTAGTCACAATTATTGTCATGAGCCCATTCTAAATTTAAAGCAGTATTTATAACACCAAAACTATGCCAATAAATATATTTTTTTATTTTAAATATTAAAAAAAAAATGCCCTAACATTAGATTGATTAAATCGGTGCGGTGATGTCAGAATGAAAGGTACCCATCGCAAGCACCGTCACAAGAACACCGAGAAAAGCCAGATTTAGAAGAATATATATGCCAAGACCAATTCTTCGGTGCTTAGAAAACTGTGATTTAAAATTATTATTTTTAGATTTATCAAAAATGCTTAAAACTCACTGGATCATCGACAGCAACATGCTGACCGGCTCTGGCAATAAACTCCTCTGCCTTGTAGCTCAGAATCTGTGCGATAAAAAAATATCCTTTAATTCTACGTATTTATATATTATTTAATGTACCGTAAACAAAACATGTGCCAGTAGGTGAAAAATTACAAATCCCGTGAGCACCCAGCTCATCCACGGCGGCAGTTTGGCATCCTTCAGTGGAATTGCAAAGAAAATTGCAATAACTAAGACAAACAAATTACATTTCAATTTATAAAAGAAACTATTTTATAATTTTTTTATTTACTAGCTAGTCCATATGCATTGGTGCCCAATATCGAGTGAGCCAAATTAAAGTACTTTCGACGTGCCGAACACACGTTTGGTCTGAATATAGCAATAATTGGCTGTACAAAGCACAGTACCGTTGTGATTATGCCAAATATTTCATGTGGATATGGTTGAGCCCAACCGTCCAGATCGATGAATATGACAGCGAAACCGACAAGTGTGAAGCTCCATGTGACCAGCATTAGGACTTTGTGTACCTGTGTAGAAATAGGATCAGTGATTAGATTTTATGCTTTATTTATAGGGATGAGATACAGGGAATCAAGCGTAATAATGGCAATAATTGTTGTTTTATGTTCAATATTTATGTGGTTTTCACATTATAAGGTGTGTATTTAGTTTCTCATGACAGCAAGATTTGGTAAGATTTGAAATTGTCAATTTCAGTGATGCGATCCGAACAGGCTAAAGCCAAGGCAAGTAGGTAGATGTCAGAAACAGTGATGGACACTTGGAAGGGCTGAGTGAAAGAGCAATAACTCTGAAAATGTTTTTCCGCACAACCTCATTACCTGTGATGAAATTTACAAAAGCGATCGAGACAAGTCGACCCATCCGTTCAATTCCTGAAAGTTAGGATCCATTTAACTATTAAATATCGGATCAAAATATCACAGAATGAACCTTTCGTCGTGTGGAGCAGGCTTTGTAGTCTGTTAAGAATTCTTTTAGATGCGACTCTTATTAATCTGTTTTAATGAAAACATTGTAATATAATAAAGTAGAGCAGGCGATTTCACTTGTCAACCGCAGCTAACTTTGCTTAACGGGCGACTTCATCGTTCAATACCCAGGGCTGTCAACGTACTCCGATCGGAATATTTGTACTCCGATTGAAGGTCCTGTACTCCCGTACTCCTCCACCTTACTTTTTGCAAATTACAAAATCTGCCAATATCAAATATGATTGGTTTTGCGTCCGAAAACGCATCAGTCATGATGGGACATTTTAGCGGAGTTAAGATACTTTGGGGAAAACCCCATTTTGTGATGGTGTGCATTTGCCATTCTCTCTATCAGTGTTCTACAGGAGCCGCGAAGACAATTCTTGAGACACATACAATATTAAAGACAAGATGGCTTTCACTAGAAGCATTAATTAATATAATTCTGAAGCAATGGTTGAGTTTGCACAACTTTTTGATAAACCGTGTATACACATCATTTTACCGACTATAAAAATGTATATAAAAACTATTTTATCTAATTTTGTAAAAGATGAATCCACGAAATACTATATGAATATTTATGTCACAGATCGTCCACGTGCAACTATAATTTTTAATTTCGGTAAGACAGCACATACTGAAATAACCAAAATAAAACAAACTTGTCGCAATTACTATATTAAACTTTGTTCATAACATTTTAAAAGGATTTAATTTAAATGATATTATCATTATTTTCAAATTTAATTACCCTAAACGAAAAGGACGGATTGGATGAACAGTATAAAATTATAAAACAGTCGTTTATATCTTATATATATGGAGTTGGAAGAATATTGGAAACATGTTTTCCAACTTAAAAATGTTTCCAGTGCTCGAAACAGAATTTAAATTTGTTGTTTATTTATTTTTTATTTATATTTAAATTTGCATAACCAAAAATCCATCTAAAAAAAAATATTCATCGGTTTTGTATTTCGATTTTGAACGAAAAATACTCCCTCCAGTTTCTCAACTTCGGCAGCACCCTGTCCGACTGTCAGATGAAATCGCCAGTTTCCGTTTGAAAATCAACTCAAACAGACTGTTTTATTTTGTTCTACGAGTCGCCATTTTTTTTCTTTTTTTTGTTTGGCTATTCACAATCCCTAAGGACGATATACATTTTATTTATATTTTATTTATATATATATTTTATATATATATATATTTTATTTATACATTTTAACATTCAACATGATTTTGACTGGGGTACCGATGAAAAATGTATAACGAAAAGTGCAATTTCTGCGGTAAAATGCGCAATGCGTAAATGGCCATCTTATGACAGCACGACTTTGTTTACACTTTTTTCAGTTTTCTGCTGATTATTTATGTTTTTTTTTTTTGTAAACAAGTGGGTCTCTGCGGACCGAATTCATTTGTTCGCTCCATCTTCATCTTCCAGGCTATGTTCCAAACATTTTGATTAAAAATATATTGACTATCAGTTTAGAAAATATCTTGATGACGGAGTGCTTTGCAACAATATTTTATCAAGAAGGTAAAAGGTATATATAAATAAAATTGGCTAAAATATATAAATGATAACATCTAACAAAACATAGAAATCGTGGAAACTATAACTAAACAAAATAGTGGTACAAAGAAACTGTGAGGCCCTGCATGTTTTTTTAATGGCTAGTATGAACGGAAGGTGGAAGTTTGGTCAGTTGTATTCTACTACTAGTTGCGGACTAAAATATCCATCTAAAGATGTTGTCAAACTTGTCCAAATGTGTGAACATAAATATAAATGCAATTTAGGTCAAAAATTCCACACATTTCCTGAACGAATATCTATGACAATTCACAATATTAGGAAAAGTTTTTGGGTCTATAAATTAGCATAAGATGGAGCCAGGTGTGATAAGAAAACGCTACTGCTGAAATAGAACTTTCATAAGACGTCCAGAATCAGAAACATTTGCGTTTACGCCTCTCCTCTCCAAAAGGCTGAAGAATGCAATACCAGCCAACTGACATCTAGAAATGATAAGGATAAGGTCATCTACATTTTTTCTAGTAACCAATAGCAATAGTTTAAATAATAAAAAAGGAAAGCCGAAAGATTATTGCCGGAATAAATATTTGTCCGAAAGTTATTTATCCAAAAGATCCATTTAACCGAATGGGTCATTTTTATTCGACCAAAGACATTTAACCAATAAACCAAACTGAACAGCTGAAAGTAACAAAGAAATCTCAGTCCAAAAAATGCCCAGAAAAGTTAGGCAGACCATTACCTAAAATATAAAAGAAAAGAACCAACATAAAAAGGAATCTTTAAAAAAAAATCAATTCAGCTTAATTCAAATATGTCAAACAGTTTTTAACATGGATGAAATAGACGAAATCTTATTCGAGCTAGGGGCTTTTTTTGAACGTGGATCACAAATGTGCACTGTCCTAAGACCTAGTCTTAGGTTTCTTACTGGACCAAAATTAATGGCAAAATCTCATCATCGCAATTTAAATTCCGTAGAGAAAGCGTACGCTTGAGTGGCATCGAACTTTTGAACAGAAATCTTTTTGCCTTACGTTATTTATGGATACAGAAGCTACTAACGATAATAATATGACTGTGATTCAAGCTAGAAGATTTATTTCGCACTCACTCACTCACTGGGGACAAAGATGTTGTGTCTGTCTTGGTATGATCCACTTATCCTACACTGTGGTAACTCTAGAGCCCCCGGCCTAGAAAACCGTATAATCTTTCTACCTCACGGAATACAGTTTTAGTAAACAAAATTTCAGCCAAAAAAACTAAATAATAAGTAACGGTACTAACTATTATATATATTTGTGCTACGATTGAAGTCCCTGGGCTCCTCCACTATAAAAAAAACTCAATTTCATTACCATAATAAGAAACTCTCGGCAATAGCAAATATTAAAATTCTTTGTTAAAAATATTTGGATGAGAAATGTGGGCGTCGAAACAACCATAGCCATAGCCGAGTGGGTTAACGCGTTGGTCTGGTTTATGAAAGATCGCCGGTTCAAACCCGGCCGGCAGACCGAAGTGTTTTTCGAATGTAGAACTTTAAATCAGTAGGTTCCTCTTGCTATTAATAGCCTATTTCTGAAAAAGGTTATTGATTTGGAATAACGGAACAT
>JANSTU010027024.1:0-12575 GCA_027564075.1 Bolitophila hybrida
TAATTGATGACATTAATGTTCCGTTATTCCAAATCAATAACCTTTTTTTCAGAAATAGGCTATTAATAGCAAGAGGATCCTACTGATTTAAAGTGCTACATTCGAAAAACAATTCGGTCTGCCGGCCGGGTTTGAACCGGCGACCTCCCATGCACCAGGCCAAAGCGTTAACCCACTCGGCCGAACAGCACAATTAATCTGCATAGCATTTTTGCTCATAAGCAAGTTATAGCACAATTGAAAATATTTTACCTAATAAATTTTATTATGGCTCTCAATTTAGTGGGTTTTAATGTTCGTAAATGATTTAATTTGCGTTCTTATACCACATCTAATATACGAGTATAATTAAAAATGTGATTCCAATTTATACTAAATTAAATGAAAATTCAAAAATATAAATACAATGTGCATGCAAAACAATGAAAAACATTATGTTTTTTGTTAATTAAAATTGAATGTCAAATAATGAGTGTCTCATAAACTCATAAACATAAACATTTAAAACCGATAATACTTTTTTTAAAAAAATTGGAAAACAAATAAATTATTGCGTTTAAAACTATCTTATATTTTGTATAATATAATTTGAAGGTCAACAAAAAACATGTGGGTGAAAAAAAGTCCCGTGCCGATTAAAACATTTGAGTTTACCAAAATAAATAAATAGGAGCCAAAAACATCACGAAAACTTTTTTTAAAGAAAAAAATGCGCTCGTAATTAATTAAAATTCTAAGTACTCCAAATTTTAAATTTTGAATGATTGGTATGCTTTTATATTTTTCACACATCCGATATTAAATTAAAATGTCGTCATTATTTCTTTAATTATCATTATTTTATTTGTTTTTTATTTTGTTTTTAGATCTAAATTATATTTTTTAAACGTAATAGTTATTATAATCATTCAATTGTTTTTATTTTATTTCTTTTATTTTGGCACCCACTTATTTAGTTTGGTACTCAAATGTTTTTATCGGCACGCATTTTATCAAACAAAAAAATAAAATAAACAGTACTATTTTATCCGGCGTTCGCACCTGTGAATATTCCCGGCGTTTTCCACAAATAGACCGCATCTTTTTTGTGTATTTTGACATTTTGTTAGTGTTTGTGTGCTTAAAGTTGTTTACAAATAAATTTTGTAACTTGTATTATTATTAAATAATATACAATACAATATATAATGTTGTTCTGAACCATCGTCCTGTCTGAGAACTTTATACACTAAAAATAAGTTGTTGCTATTTGCGTAGGGGTTTCCTGGGTTCTACAATACTTTTTGTTGCGAGCACTACCGCCAATACCATAGAGTACTTACTCTGCCCCTTTGATTCTCAATGACATTCAAATGCTTGATGTGTTGGTGTGTTGGATATATAATTTATAGACTGCCAACACAGCATCATTATCTGTACATAAATAAGTGTTAATCAGCATTTACTAAATGTGTTGTATTTGTATTTGTTTAACAGCTGTTACTGGAACGATTGTCTGGAAAACGCAGCTTCAGCAGTTCTCATCAAAAACGCTCGTTTTGCTGTCAAAACCGACCTTTTTTAAATGTACTGATGTTTATCGTGTCTGCATAGAGATATTTCACGCACACTTAACCAAAAACGCTGGTTTTAGAAAAAGTCCGTTTTGATAGCGCAAGTGCAAACGCAGCTTAATAAAGCAAACGTCAACATAAATTCATTCGTTGAATATATTTTGCCACGCGCTGCTTTTCATTACTATCAACAATTTTATACGTTGC
Source organism: Bolitophila hybrida (assembly GCA_027564075.1). NCBI lineage: Eukaryota > Metazoa > Arthropoda > Insecta > Diptera > Mycetophilidae > Bolitophila > Bolitophila hybrida. Next base: position 1,761 of record JANSTU010027024.1, read on the forward strand.
TTAGAGATATTTCGACAAAACCGCTGTACAGAACTAAGCAAGGGCATAAGAAAAAGCAGCAACTGCTATTTTATTTAAATTTTTAATTTAAATTTAAAACTTGATAGTAAAATAAAGTAAAATTAAATACTTTTAATTGCAGGAACGTCCAGCATGGCTTAAATATAAATTACTATTTTTACATATGTTTCTCCTGATACTTCCTTTTTTGTAAATTGCTCGCGCATTAATTTTATGGAAGTAAATGCCGACCAGACAGCTATCCCTTGGCATGAGATTTACCAAATTCAAAACATTGCACGCTGAGATGGATCGTAATGTGGCTCACAGAATTTGGAGACATTCAAGAAGGTTATTATTTGTAGAGCTCAGAGATTTAGAGACCTGCACAATAGGTCATCGCCATCGTTCAAATATGTTGAAAAAAAAGTATGCTTAGTTTCCCAACTTTAACCAATGCTTAACAATTTATGTTGCTGCCTAAAAATATAAACAATTAATCATTATAGTTCTGAAATATGAAATGAAAATGAAAGAGATCTATGTATATATTGTGTAAATGTATGCATGGATGTATGCATGTAATAAGATAATATTGATACCTTTCCGGCAAAACCATAGCATATTTAACAAGTAGAGAGAACTCCGTCCCCAAATCACATCATGTCAAATTTATTTATAATCTTTTCTAATATTTCTAAAAAAATTGTATTTATAAAGTGATTGAGGGAATAAAATTAAAATAAATGAACATAGTAGAATTTTAAATAAAAGTAAAAAAGGTGTCCAATATCATTTTTATAGGGATACTATAGTTTTGATTTTTTATAAATGAATTCATTTTTAAAAAATGTCACGTTAGATTTGAAACAGAATATAGGCACTGTATTAATTAATTAAGTTTCAACGTCTGTGATGAACATGGCCGTTACAGTAGTTGTTTTTATTCGTTCGATGTCACTTTAATATTATAATGTAGATGTCGCCTAACTGACAATATTGGATATATGGATATATTCTTTTTTGCCAAATTGAATTGACAACAATTACAATATTCAATATGAAGTAAATAATGCAACAAACGTAAAGTAAACCGTAAAGTAATAAATTTAGTATTTACAATTTTACAAAGAATCGCAGTTTTCCAATATATATATATATAACATAGTTTTATTTGAATAATAATAAAACCTATACGAAAATGTCGAAACCAAAAATAACAATCGGTAAAATACAATTAAAGCCACACATGAAACCATTCAGCACTGCTGATAATTCTTCAGGATTTGGTAAATTCGGAAAATCAGGGTCCGAAAACAACAAATTTAATGATGCCATCCAAGAAATTGCCGAAGATCTAGAAAGCCAGCACGTCAAGGATATTATGGGTATATCGGGATTTGGGAGAAAGGCAAAGAGTTTTGACATAAATGAACAAATTGCAAAAGCAAGGGAAATTGCCCCGAAAAATAGCGACAATGATGCACATTCATCTGGCGACGAGGATACTTTAGGCCCTTTTCCGGCTATTAAATTTAACGAAGTCCCTTTAGACAATAAAACTAAGGAAGAAGAGGCTGACAGTTATGATGATTTAAGTGATTCCGGAGACGAAGAAGACTCGGAAGTTAGTTATCAGAAAAGGTATATATATATATATATATATATATAAATAAATATATTTATTGTTATTTTAATTTAAATCGGGGCTGGACCCCATCGATGCTATTGGTAGTATTGGTTTTCTCGAATATTTTGTAGGGAAAGTTATATATTTTATGTACATAAACTCCATTACATATACATATATACATATAAGGCCTTCTATACCTTACCGCATTAAAACAAACGAGGTTAACCGGTATTCTATCTGGGACATCGAACGTTGTCGTTGACCTGCACAATAGGTCATCGCCATTGTTCAAAAATGTTGAAAAAAACATTTAGTTTACTTTCCCAACTTTAACCAATGCTTACCAACCCATGTTGCTGCCTAAAAATATAAACAATTAATCATTATAGTTCTGAAATATGAAATGAAAATGAAAGAGATCTATGTATATATTGTGTAAATGTATGCATGGATGTATGCATGTAATAAGATAATATTGATACCTTTCCGGCAAAACCATAGCATATTTAACAAGTAGAGAGAACTCCGTCCCCAAATCACATCATGTCAAATTTATTTATAATCTTTTCTAATATTTCTAAAAAAATAGTATTTATAAAGTGATTGAGAGAATAAAATTATAATAAATGAACATAGCAGAATTTTAAATAAAAGTAAAAAAGGTGTCCAATATTATTTTGATAGGGATACTATAGTTTTGATTTTTTATAAATGAATTCATAATTAAAAAAGGCACATAATTAATAACAAAATACTGCAAAATGTATTAAAAGTTACAAATTTAAAGATATCTTAATAAGTATTTATTTTATTATCGTTAATTAAATGTTTTCGAAAAACGCAAAACAAATAATATGATTACCAATGTATTATGTATGATGATTTTATAATTTATTAAAATCTGAAAATAAGCTAATATATAAATTAAATTCAAATAAATTTCATTAAACGTATAATAATTATTTATGTTACATATTATGTGTAGATTAAAAAATTAACTATAAAAAAATATTTGGATTATTACAGAATACCAGCAACACATGAAGTTGAAATGCACCATGGGAATCGGGCAGTGCTTGCATTAGCCGGTGATCCGTCTGGAGCTCGTCTAGCTTCTGGTTCTATCGATTATGATCTGTGCTTTTGGGATTTTGCTGGTATGGACACATCTATGAAAAGTTTTCGCACACTACAGCCATGCGAAAACCATCCAATTCGTGGCCTACAGTATAGCGTAACAGGTGACACGATTTTGGTAATATCCGGAAACTCTCAAGCAAAAGTACTAGACCGAGATGGCTTCGAGAAGTTAGAATGTGTAAAGGGTGATCAATATATAACTGATATGTCAAAGACAAAAGGACATACAGCCCAACTTACGGCCGGTTGTTGGCATCCCTTTCGAAAAGAAGAATTTCTAACATCAGCAATGGACTCTACACTACGTATTTGGGACACATTCAGTTCAAAACAGCATAGAATACTTATTAAAACTAGGGCACAAGGTGGTCTAAAAACAATACCGACAGCTTGCTCATACAATCGAGATGCATCTCTTATTGCAGCTGTATGCGCTGATGGTTCAATTCAGACATGGGATACACGAAAAATGTATGTGAACACAACACATTGTTTGCGAAACGCTCATCAGAAAGGAAGTGAAATATCTTGTGTTTCTTTCTCATACATGGGTACTCAGCTCCTAACTAGGTCATCAGATGAAACCATGAAAATTTGGGACCTAAGAGCTTTCAAACAGCCTCTGCATACTTTCACAAATTTGTTTTCACGTTACGACACAACAGATTGTTGTTTTAGTCCTGATGACACGATGGTTGTTACCGGTGAATCTATTGAAAAAGGTCCAGAACTATCAAGCATTGTTATATATAATGTTAAAACATTCGAACAAGTTAACAAGATTCCGGTCACAAATTCACATATCATTAAGACCCTGTGGCATCCCAAATTAAATCAAATTTTTGTTGGGTGCGGCAATGGTGTTATCAAATGTTATTATGATGATAAAAAGAGTCTACGTGGTGCAAAACTTTGTGCCACAAAAACGTATCGAAAAAAAAAACAAGCTGAAGTTGTAGGTGTAGCTCAAGTTATTACACCACACGCATTGCCGATGTTCAGGCAGGAAAAATCAAGGTCACTGCGCAAGAAACAGGAAAAAGATCGAATGGATCCAGTAAAGTCTAGGCGACCTGATTTACCTATTACTAGTGGACAAGGTGGTCGAGTTGCTTCTTCTGGTGGCACTCTCAGTTCATATGTAATTCGTAATCTCGGACTTAGTAAGCGTGTTGATGATGACCAAGATCCTAGAGAGGCTATACTTAAATATGCTAAGGACGCTGCAGAAAACCCTTACTGGATAGCACCAGCTTACGCTAAAACTCAACCAACAGCCATCTTCAACGCTGATGAACCAGACAGTAAGAAACCAAAGACAAATTAATTTTCTGGTGAACCGTATTTTGATAATTTGAATCTAAGAAAAACTAATAAATGATTTGTAAATGTATTTATTTTAATTAATATTTAATATTTGGCTTATTACATTTTAAAGCGAGATTCAAGATTATTATTTTTAACATTTTTATGAGGTCGGTTTTTTTAGTTTTCGTCGTCATCGTCATCCGATGGTACAAACAGTTCATTTTCTTCTAAGAATGTTGCCACACTTTTACTTATAGCAGCTCCAACAAATAGACCAGGTATCACGGAACAGATGACAGATACCAAACCAAATGGTAAAATTTTTGGCATGGGCTTGATTGCTCCAGTTTTATAGTGAGTTTTCTGCCGTCTGCCCACATAATTGAGGTCACTTATAACTTTTCTGCCCCAGTTCACATTACGTTTTGTAATTTGCGTAAGCACTGATACAATCATAATTTATATTCTTTGACTGGATTTAAGAAATAAATAACAGAAATACAAAAATTCTAAACACAGAAATCACACCGCGGTGACAGCCTGAACAGGATTACAAAATGAATGTTCTTATTTGATATGATTTATGTTAAGGTTTTTTCGAATTTTCACCAAATTTATATGTCAATTTTAATAGTCATAGAACTAGAGTTTTTGTGGATTGTTACAAACCATATATAATATAACAGTTATAAATTCAGCTGTATTCACACTCAAAATTTTGCGAACTGTTAATTTTAAAATGTTATCAAAATTGGTATTCACAATCATTTTTAGGGATTTTCAATAAAATTTCTTAAAATTGATATATAAAATGTATATGTATTTTTTAAAATGCAAATATTTTTCCATATTAGCCTAAAATTTATAACGAGATTTATAATAATTGAGGAATATTTGTGCGACATAATTTAGTTTGTATACATATTTAATACATACAAATTATTATCCCAAGTATTTGTATTATTGTTTTAGAAAATCCATCAAAGGACTATTTGTTTGTTAATATAATATAATAATAATAATAATAATGGCCGTGGATGCTTTGATGATTACTCCTTTTTTAAATTCATCGCCTCATTACAAAGAGGATCACTACAATATAACCCAAAAGTGCAAGAAATGTGTTAAAAATGCGATTTCGATGTTTGTGCCATCATCGTACATCGTACTACATCCCTAAAAATGCATCCAAAATTATTATTATTATTATTATTGTCGCATGTATCATATTACACAATATATGCATTAAAAGAAACATTTTGTTTGCCGATGGTGAGGAAGATAGAGTAAAGTAGCAGAGGCTGATGAGGAAGATGATAAAAAAGTAGATACAAATCTCGAACGGTGCAGCGTGCGTGCGTGTAGAACGCTTTGTTTTAGGCTCCGTTTTTTGGTGATTCTAAAATATAAAACTATTTAAATATTTTTTTATTAATATAATTTAATTATTAAACTTACTAATTATATGTTCATACATTTTTTTATAACGTTCTTATGTTCTCGAAATTCAAATGAAAAGTTAGATTTGACATTTGCCGAATGTATATCGTATTTTTGAGAAAAATTCTACTAAATATGTCGAGAAATATGTACATACAGCTAAATGGCAGAATTATTGTGAATTACTCTCAGAATGTTATGGGATATTATTATTTCCTTCCAAAATTAAAAAATACCTTTTATTATCGCATAGGCGTCATTGTCATTTCATTGACGAATGCGTCATTTTAAATTGCCCAACGTTAAACACAAATATCATAAAACAAAAAACAAATACGCATTAAATGTTATAATCACTGTTTTTTTACATTTTGATTTTATCAATGCTTTGCAATATTCTTGCAATATTTTAATTAGTGCTCAACCAAAGAAGAAGATACCTCGTAGCAGATTATACTACCACGATGACATCATCGTTTTTTAGCTTGTACCAGTAGGATACCAGACAGATACTGTATGAACAATATGTCAAAATGAAGCAAAAGTCACGTGAGATTTGAATTAGAATATGTCCACTGGCCTACATATTTGAAATAGAATTAGTCTTTTTTTAGTGTATTTGCAGAAAATTACAAATTATTAGTGTTAATTTATTAGATATAATATTTGTATATATTTCTTCAATAAATCAAAAAAAGTTGCAATATGCAACCCTACCAAACTAGATCCAAAGCGGCTATTTCAATAAAAATTCGTATGGAAAGCAGCCAATAGAAAATGCTATGAAAGAAGCCAGTTTAAGCAGCTTTGAAGCTACATTTTGGATAATGTTGCGGTTCTTATTCGCCTGGAAAAAGGATTTCGATCGTTGCCGTGCAAACTTTCATTCACAGCGTCAGCACACACCAACAGCAATTCGAAATTATATTTTTTAACCAAATTGAATTAAATTTATTTTAACCAATACGTGTTTTTTGGGCTTTTTTGAAAAACACGAAAAAAATTTACACTTTTAAATAATAAAAAAATATTTTTAAGTTTTAGACATTTTAAGTAAACATTTGCAAAGAAATTAAAAAATGTTCGTAAAACGAATTTTACACCAGAATCATGAATATTATTATCTTTTTTCATTAATTATTTAATAACTTCTACATTTTGTATCCGATTTAAATTTAAATGTTCGTAAAAATGATCTTACATCTAAAACTTAAAAATATTATTTTTTATTTATTTATGATAATCTGTAAGCATTAAATATTTGGAAATTTACAACGTTGTACAAGGTAGGCCAAAAGAAGTCATCCGATGTTGTTTGGCTCTCATTTTTTTTCTAAATGAAAAACTTCGATTCTGTTTTTTGATTATGTTTATTTGAACCTTTATAATTTTATTGGTCAAGTCGAGAAGATGACAATTGATTGCCATACGGGTTCGTTTTATGGCATTTTTTATCACTTCGTTTTTGAGGTTATATCGAAAATAATTCGGTTATATCGAAAATAATTCGAGAAATAATTGCTGTATTTAAAATCTACGCCCCAAAATACAAAGAAAAAAGTCTATTAGAAACCAGATATTTTTCGTTGTAAACTAGTGTTATAGAAGGCAAGGAATTGTTGTACTATTCTGAGAATTAGATTTTTGAATTATATTTAAGGTGAAGAAGGAAATAAATCCATGGATGCTCTCTAAAATCCTTCTTTGTTTATAAGCAGTGCCATTTCTAGTAGAGTGCGTGCCACAGTGTATAATTTCTACATACTTCAAAAAAAATAGTATGGCTGCCCCCAATGCCAAAGACTGACATTTTTTGCTGTTTTTGAGCACCTGCTTGTTTAAGGTAAATGGACCAAAATTATGTTTTCAGCTGGTCGCTATATTGTATTTTTGCCTTTTTTTTTTTTGTATTGTAGTTTTTGTATTGTATTGTATAATTTGATAAATTAAATAAATTGAAAGAAATATAAATACTTAAAAAAATAATTCAAAATATCCCGCCACAGATTTGTTGTCTTATTTTTTTTCTATTTACTTACCTACGAATATTGGTGAAGATATAATTAAACACACTGTATCCTAGTGGGTGTTGAAAATCGACCCCCATAAATATTAAGTTTTTATCATAAAATGAACCAATGAACGCGTATTTCCCTAAAACATCCTGTACATAGTAATACAAACAATAAAAATAAAAAAAATATATAAAAATCTCAATATATTACAATATATTTATATTATTGAAATATTACCGATATTACATAATATTATACAATAATACAAATATTACAAAATGTTATTTTCACGTTGCTTAGCTCTTTTTAGTGTTTACGCGCATTTAATTCGTATGGCCGTTTCATAAATAAATAATCAATTGTTTATTTAACACATTAGGGCAGCTCTGGTAAACAGCAATCAACCACTGTCTGGAAGGTGAGAAAGTATTTGTAATGCTTTCCGCAGCGTCTTATTATAGAGCGTCGGCAGCTCAAAATCAGTTTGTTAGGCGCCAGGCTCAGGCACCAAAAACAAGAACTCAGTGCTCGTTACTCTGCGGTGCACCGTCTCAAGAGGAGACAGGTCAGCAGGCTGGCTGATGCAGCAGAGGTAGCAGCAAGGCTGGGGCGACATAGGGAGCTCTACCGGATAACAAAAGAGCTCACATCAAACACGAGGCATCCTGTTAATGATGCCTGCGGTAACCGTCAATGTATAGTGAACAGCTGAGGAGATGTAGAGAGCACTTGAACAAGTGCTCCTTCACTCAGCTGTTCTCCATTACCTATATCCACAAGGCCCCCCAGCCGAACTAAAATATCTTTAGCAAAAGACTAGCCTCCAGTAAAGCAGCCGAAGCAGACAATATTCCAATAGAACTCGTCAAAGCGGACCCGTCACTTTCAACGGAGATCCTAATCCCATGCAAGTACAGGCATGGGTGGACGAGTCTATTCCTGACGCTTGGAAGTCTGGAATAATCGCTAAGCTGCCCACGAAAGGTGACTTGGGCAGCTGCGATAACTGGAGTGGGACATGTCTGCTGACCGTGGTCTACAAGATCCTGGCAAAGTTATCTTCCTTTTAGTTATCGGCCTTCGGATCAACGCAAAGAAGACGCAAGCAATGCAGCTTACCATAAGCGAACGGGTGCAGCCCATCCAACTCAACGGTGGATCCGTTGAGATTGTTGATAAATTCTGCTACCTACGTAACGTAACGTATCTTTACTGTTGATGGAGGCACAGACATGGTCTGGCACTCCACTCAGCTGTCAAAACGAACAAAGCTGAAACTGTTCTACTTCAACGTCAAATCGGTCCTTTTCTACGGTTGCGAGACGTGGAAAGTGACCTCTGCCCAGACCAGGAAACTGCAAACCACTGCTTGAGGCGGATCTTGTGCATCAGATGACCGGTGTTGAATTGTGGAGACGAACCAGGCAAGCACCCGTCTCAATGAAAAGTTCGACGGAGAAAGTAACAGTGGATCGGTCACACTTTGCGGCGCGGTTCGAACAACATTGCAGCTCAAGCGCTGCAATGGAACCCGCACATTTAATAAAATATTTATTTAATTTTATTCAAGAAATATTCACATTTCAATGTATTTCCAATATGGACTATGCGATTTCTACTATGACCCGTGTTTAACCTATTAAACTCATATTTCCCAATAGTTGTTTAGTAGAAATAGGGAATATATTTAAGTTATTGTGACTTATTAAATGGAACTGTTATTACTATGTACAATAAATGTCTCTATGGTATTTTGTTCAGTTTATGTTACTTAATTATTACCAATTTGTCTAACTAATATGAATATCAATACATGTTACATACAATACAATCATGTTACTTGGGATAGCTCACAGTGTACTAGTACAGGGTACACTATTTTTGGTGTGTTCCTATAATATTTTTTTTCGTAAAAAGTACATCTTTTTCTTTGGTTGATTTCCCAGATTACTTATAGTTTCAGAGCCTGCAATGGAAGATCCTCAACCTTCCTGGGTCGATTTTCGAGCTCCTTGTCACTCAGTGAAAATTTTCCTTTGCAACTGACGGAACTAATTTCCGCAGATTACACACACTTGGCGCTTGGAAATATAGATATATCTTGTAAATATAAAAAAGAGAGTGACGTTAGTTATTACGCTTATTACTCAAGAACGGTTGGACCGACTTCGATGATTTACACCAATCCGGACTATAGTCTTCGGCCAAACGAGAAGAATACCCTAGAATTATTTTTTTTGGTTAATCCACTGATCTCACTTTAGGTTAGGATACCACCAAGAAGGTCAGCAAAACTGAGGTTAAAAAATGTTTAGTAACCAGAATAACCATACCGTAATGACCGTGTACTTAAGACACTCCGATGCACTAATTTGTGACCAAACTTAATTGATAAATATTTGTAATTCAGTCATATTTTTCGGTGCCTTTTCTGCTATGCGGGATTTTAACAAAGCCCAAAGATATTCAATAAGAGAGAGGTCTGGACTTTGAATTTTCTTGTCCTGCCGTTTCGTAGTAATTCTTAGTTGTTCTTGACGTTTTTTCGGTGCTACTCTTCCTCCATTTTAAATGCTTTAATCACTTTGAAAATTGCTCGGCCATTTCCTGAATTGATTTTTCTAACATTTTTCCTCATTTTACTTAACTTTAACTGCGGAATTTAGGATAAAAAGGATAAACTTTTATAAAAATTTAAATAGATAGATGATTCATGAACCGTGTGGCGCCATTAACCCACAATCACCGTGCATGGTTTACGGCAAGTGTTCCAAGCGTTATCCACGAAATTTGAATAATGAGACAACGATGGTAATCCACTGTATCGGCGTCGGTCATCTGATGATAGCGGTATTTATACAGATCATCCGAAGAATGATGAATGCTTACGACTATTACTGGTGAATGTTCGTGGGCCGTTTTTTAGTCAGATTAGGAATACCATCACCAGATCGTGGAATAAACGATACTCTTGAACGTTTATACGACTCTTACTCATTGGATCCTGTAATCCCTTGTATGACATCAGGTCATGCTAATGTGCTGTTTGTGCTGTGCTACTCCTATTGGAGCTACTGTGCACTAAAAACACATCCCCGAAGGTTGGGAGTCTTAATTTGCCCTTACGCGACTCTAAAAACTTTGCAGGGCAAATGCGCATATTTTTGAGATATCTCTATTCACCGAGATCTATCTTGCTATTTATTCGAAATCGTGAATCATCAACGCCATCATACACTTATTGTTCTATACAGGGTGCGTGTGTATATGTTAATTGAT
>JANSTU010027035.1:0-12575 GCA_027564075.1 Bolitophila hybrida
TTTCAAAAAAATTACCAAACATTTCGCATATGTCCTCGATATTAGAAGATTTCGCACCATCAAACCTCATCATTGAATGAAATCCTTTAGTCTTTTTTTAGTGTCTACATAAGACCAAAATTTAGAAGGTTCACTTGTCAGGTCGGCTCTGAGTTTTCCTAAGGTACTCTTTGTAAAGCCTATTTAGAGACGATGCTGCACAATTTGTCCGTTTGTATTGGTTCCATGCTTTCGCCTTCATGTTTTTAAGCTTGAGTAGCGATAGATCGACCATACCGGACGCGTAGTGTGTCGCAAATTACACGAAGTTTTGAGGAAGATGAGGCAATTACCAAAATCTGCGGACATCTTCATTTTACCCCGAAAAAAGTCCGCAACGGATAAATCAGATTGTTATTCCTATGAATTATTCGACTATAACTCAGACGATTCCGATTTCTCAGATTTGTTTCTGCTGAGCCACCAATAAAAATATTTTCGTCGGAAAATCGAAAGCATGACTTAGCTCTTCTTCAACCAATGGTATTGGGGCCATATTTGTTGGACGCATCTATTACAAATACTTTGGAACCTTACGAAAAAGGTTAAATCAAATGATCAATGCGCAAATCTTCTCAATTTCCGAAGGGAATTGAGCAAAACCCTAATGTAAATGAACTGAACTGTTCCGATAGAGACGCTCAAGAGTTTGTGATCACCGATTTCAGCTATGATGGATTCCACCACTGGATTGATTCCATTCCAAATCAATGACGCTGTGGTCATTGTGGTATCAAATTTAAAATCTAAGTTCTTCTTTGTCAAATGCGATCGGCCACTTCATCCAAAGGATTCTTTTAGGCTTTTACTTTTATTTATATTATTTAATTTTGTTAAGGGGGTTGGTCTTACTCTGAGGAAAGTGCGCGGGTCAGTGTGAAACCTGGCTGCATATCTTTCCAAAGGAGCTGTCGTTATAATTGTTATTCAATTATATTTGAAATCGTCCAAGCGTTTGCAATCGGGGCCAGTGTTTATGGGTAAACATTAGTAATGTAAAAAAACCGGTGAACCGATCTTTTTATTCCGGTTAACCGGTCTTTTAAAAATCAAAAGGCCGGTCCGACACACAAATCCGGATTTGTATTTTTAAAAATAATTGTTTAAATTTCAAACAATAACCTAACGAACAAAAATAAAATGAACACGCAAGCATAGAGAGAATTTAAAGTTTAAAAATTAAAAATACAGATAAAGAATCCAGAAATCTATTTGGCATCTCTAATATTTTCAATAATATTTTGTTTTGCCATCTTATTGCTTCTACAGTAAAAATTTGATAGGGGTGGCTTTTTTTCTTAAAAATTCTCTAGCTTCTTGAAGGGCTGTATGCAATAGTCAAGGATACGAATTTGACAACACTTGGAATAAAGTTGTCACCACAGTATAAAGACAGCCTAACCCGAGCCACAAGATCTATGATACACCAAACTTGGATCCAAGCAAAGCGTTCAAGACACTTATGGCACCAATTCTATCCACACCATCACACAATCGAAACTCGACCCATGCATCCACAATTCTATTAAAGAAAAGGTAATTGAAGCCATTTATGTTGATATTTTGAGTTTTGTCGAGAATAAATGTATTAGTAAGCTGTTGGAAGCCGGACATTGCATTAACAGTGGGTATTGTGACTCGCTTCAATGCGAGTAACGGTAATTTGATTGAATTGGAGTTCTGACCAATCATTTTTTACTAAATAATAGAGTCTATCTGAACTGTCACACGATACAGACATTTAGACCATTGTGTCTTATTCCAAATCCATTTAATTTACAGAAACACATCCATTTTCTATCTTATTGTTTCATTCAATCCGAATTGTAATGTTACCTGAATAACCCTTTCAAGGGAAGAATTTATAATACATTCTTTTCCGAATTACATGTTTTGAGAAGTTTGGAGTCAGAAAATATTTTGGAAGTGACAAAAAAAATTCTCTCACGCTGAGCATTAGTAAACAAATAAAGTCAAACCTCAAAACACAATATACATACATACTCTATTAACACAAACTGACCTAGCTTAACATAAAGACCAAAGACCATTTATTAAGTATTTTTGGTTTCTAATTATCTGTCCACCACTGTATAAACAGTATATACACACAATATTAATATTATTCAATTCTTTCAATACAATGTACTTATTTTGTGCATGAATATTGACGATTATCTAAAAACTGAATCCTTTCTTCGAACAACGAATATTCGAAGCGCAGCTTTACATAAATACTGAAATATGTAGTTATAGGCACTTATGAGATGCATGAAATGATTTTAATGCACCACAGAAGAACTCGCCCGCGATCAAAAAACCAGACAAACAAACAGAAATGCATTCTTATTGCATATATACACCGTTGCAGTTGCAGGTGAATGTTGTGCTTGGAATATTGATGTGTAACCGGTAAGATTGTCTGTGTGTAATAGGTTAACAATATGCAAGTTGCGACATCATGAGTTGGACACAAATATATTTTATTATAAATAAAAACAGATTTTTAATTTATTTAATGCTACCTGATTTAGTCGAAATGATGATGCCTTTTCGTGTTAAATTAACGGTACACAAGACGACATGTGGTCTTTGAATTCCAATATATCGTGACTGCAAAAAGACGCTCACGCAGTAAAACACAAGAGCAAGGCCCCCCCTCCCTCCTTGCCGAATTTATGATCATTTGCGATTAAATTGACAGCTTGACAAATTTGGTCAGTTCAAGAATATATAGGTTTTTTTTCGCTCTCTTCTTTCTGTTTAGCCATGCAAAAAGAATTAAAAAAATAAATACTTACTCAAATCGATACGGCTAATTTATTAGTGGGTCTTGTAGTCTTTAGTGGTTCTGTTTGGACGCGCTTTTAAAAATATATAACTAATGTCTTATGACACAAGAGCATGTGATTTATGAGCTAAGAATTAGATTGGCTACATTTTATGTTGGCGTATATATTTTTTTATATTGTCTTATATGTTTATTGATTATTGAGAACATCATTGTCTATTTTAATATGTCTATAAGACATTGCATTGAAGATATTACAGTAAACGAAGCCTACAACATTCAGGAGGCGATCAATTAACATTGACAAATAGTCGGATGCGCGATAACGTCATGTTTATTCGTGTTCTGTTTTCCATTAAATTGTCGTTGGATAATGTTCCTTTGTTTCGAAGAGTGTCTTGAATTGTTGTTGTATATCCCGTCTTCGATCGAATTGTATGAGCATTGTCGTGAGCTTCAGTTATATACGTACAAATACAATATATACATATATACTAAACGTAAATCGTTTTATTTGTTTCTTAAACATTTATTGGTTTCTGTGTTTGAGACGCTCTCAGACTCAATGAACATGACCAACGCAGAGGAAGAAAAAAACATCAGTAGAAATTTGTCATGTTTTATGGATGTCCGTGCGTGCTCGCGCGTACTCGCATCGCATCTTTGCGGTCACACCTTTTATCTAAACAATTTATCAATTCGATAAGCTCTGCGTGAAAGTATGTTCACGTACATTAACAAATGCCCGGCGTGCGTATGTGCCTCGTGTGCTTATGTATATGTATATATGTGTGTTGGTGTTGGTGTATGTTTGTGTGTGAATGTATATGTTCAGATATCGACACATGCATATTTATAATAATAATCTCTGATTTTTAAGATTATTGGACAACACTCTGCACGGTGCGACTTACATGCGCAATAAATTCACGGTTTATTGACCACGCACGACACACACGCGACTCGCGGTTTGCCAGCTCATTCTGAACATAAACAAATACTTTTTTACATTTTACTATAATCGAAGGTTACCTTAATGTATGTATACCTGTTTGATTTTGTGTATGTGTTTGTTGAGCAAGCAATCTAAATCTCATCAATATACCATTCAGCGCAAATTCTTAAAAGAACAAATACACTGCTTTCCATTCGGCCGCGTACGTACAGTTATTAATTGACCTATATTAATCACACTCAAAACCCTTATCAAAGCGATTTTTGTCGGTACATACAAAACACATTTCGACCTGAGTCCGTGCAATAACAACACATACACACACACATACATAAAAACCATATCGAAAGCGAATTTTGTTGGGCCGTTCGAGGCGGTCTCTTCTTTAAAATTGATTTAAAGAAAGAAGAAAAAGGAATACCTATAGAGCATAAGGTGCTTATTTATAGGCAATGGATATAATACTCGAATGACAGTTGAGAAATTGCGTAAAAGGTGAAGGGTACGTTTGATTATTGCGCTTCGGAAATAAGGAGAAAATTTCTGATAATTCGAAGAGAAATGTGAGGTGCAATGTTTAGGCCGACTGCGGTGAAGTGGTATATAACTAAAGAAGATAAATTGATTATGAAGAGTGCATTTAGCAAGGTGGTAACTTTTTTATATGACTATAGATATTGGTCTGATATAAAATATATAGAAGTATAAATAATTTTCTTAAATTATATATTTATATATTTTTTTAAATTTCTTTGTTTAACTTCTCATATAAGAATTTAAACTAGATTTTATTAAACGTGAAGATGATTTTATAAATGGTTTGGGCTAAGAATATGTATTGAATTTGGGACGGTATACTGGCATGTCGATCCTTTGAAAAAGACCAAGTAATATTGGCTCAAGAACCTTGAATGTACAGATTTTTAATAGAGTATTGTGTGTTTGTCATTTGCGCCGTTTTTTTTTTGTGAATCTTTTGTGAACATCCAGGAATCCCTTGCAATTCAGCTACTGTAAAATGAACATGGTTCTGTTGTCCATGCAATTATGTGGAATTTATTTATTTTTTTGTTGAAAAAGTAAAAAATCAGTAAACCATAATGTTTACAATTTCAAAATATACTTTTTTTAATTTAAATTAATTTTTGTTTTGCAACTTTGGGCCCTATCCTTAAGGACAATTTTGCCTTTAAAAATAAGAACATACAAACTGTTTTATAAGCTATCCATCCTATTGAAAGAAACTGCTTTCTGAAATAGCCTTTGATGACAAACTCCCCCTCTCTACACTGTTGAGAGAGATGCGTTCGCTTGCAGGAATAGCAGGTCTTTGTGGTTGGAACACGTCTACCAAGGTAAATGCGAGCATTCCTCTCCGTATATGATGGACACGTGCGACAAGCAGACATTGCGGAACTCCTTTCTTTATGTGAAACCGACAGGATGAAGCAACAAACTACCAGACCGATTGCTACAAGCGCAACTGGTTGTTAATCGATTTGAAAAGAAACCGTCTCAGGGACAACACAAAGCGCTATGTGTTAGGACTCACTGTAATAATCGCATTGACCTTCATCAAATCCTCCCCTCTGGAAGGTCCAGCTCTGGACAAGTTAATTTCATCGTACAAGGACATCACCATTGAACGTCCTGTTACTTCAGAAGCCAAACACGGGGTATTGCATTTCATCGAGACAACAGGACCACCAGATTTCGAGAAACCGCGCATTGTGCCTCCATATATGCTTCACTTTATAAAGGCCAAGTTTGCCTACATATACGAAATTAGTTAGCCAGTGGTTTTCGCGTTCTAAAAAAAAACGGACAAAACATCACCGAGATAGTTACGTCAATTGGATTTCAATGGTCAGATCACGAAGGACATCCGACACATCTCTGGTAGCAACAACATTGTTGCCTTCCTTCATTCCTTTCCTTCCTTTCTCGAATTAGTTCCATATAAAGCCCTCAACATGGTGGATTTCAAGAAGATCGCAGCAGCTCAGACATTCTTGGTAATTAACATAATTTAACATTAAATATGCATAAACATATTTTTTTTTATTTATTTGTATTAAATAAAATAATAATTATAAAATTATAAAATTCTACGTTTATTAATTTAAAACATAAAATTAAAATTATTATTTCCTAGTACAATAATTTTAAATTAAAAAAAAAACGGTTTTAGAACTCATATTATGTCGAAAACAAAGATATTTGAGTTATACTTTAGGAGAATGTCAAACATCAATTGTCCTGCACCAAGATGCAGCACACCGAGATCTCCACCTCCTGGATTTTCACCGCTTCCTGAGTGCTTCCCTCCACTCCCAAAGCCTTCAGTAAAATCGGTTCCTGAAGAGAACTGCAATTTGCAGGACATAATTATTAAAGTAGTCATCTACTGGAATACCCACAGCATTCAAAACTAAATTAATGAACTGCAAAACTTCTTAGTCGCAAAATCAACATCGCCCTCTTTTCTAAAACAGTGTTTCTAAAAAACATTCACAGGAACAGCAGGATCATATCAAGAACAGAGGTGAAGCAATATTTACTGCTGTGTATTGCCCCAAATATATAGCATCAAGTTACAGGAGGAGCTATAAGCTGCTGTTATTTAAATGCGCGCCATCGATCTTGGAACTGCAACAACAACAACTATGAAGTGATTACAATACGATTGTGTGAATTCCTCTCCTGCGATAGTCTTGTTCCCTTCGTATCCTACATACCATCCGATAAGCAGTAGGAGTTTGCCATTTGTACTGGGTAATATCAAATAGCGCCAAAAGGAAATCTGCATTAGAAGCACTAACTGAACTGAACTGAAATCCTGCTTATCTGCAACCGTGCTTCAAAAAAGCAAATTGAAATCGCTACAGGAGTGTCATTAATGAAAAACTACCACCACCTGTTCTTTTGCAAACCTCAAGCGAAATTGACCTAGCAATGGATCAATAAGTCCTTTTAAAGCAGGCGGTCGTGATGGCATCCTGAATATTCGATTAAAAGAACTTCCACGTAAAGTAATAATCTTAATAACTAACCTTTTCAATAACTGGCAATTTCCCGAAACAATATGGAAGAGAGCGACGGTAATACCAATCCCCAAACTAGGAAAAGATACGTCAAGCCCAGCAAACTATAGGCCTTCAGTTTGCTAAGCTCATTAGGAAAAGTGCTTGAACGCATCATCCTCCAAGTTCTAATTGATCATGTACGAGAAAATAATGTCCTGCCGAATAATCAATTCGGGTTCAAAGAGCAACACTCTACAACCCATCAAATATTGAGAGTACACAACCACACAGTGAGAAGTAGAGCCGCGAAGAGATCTATATAGATAGTGCTACTGGACATTGAATAGGCATTTGACACCGTATGGCACAAAGGCTTGTATACAAACTGCTAAACAAACCCACTTTTGTATATTCTGTAAATCGCGGACATGCCTACGCCTAAACACTGCGAACTGTACGCCGACGACACTGCCATCTTACTTATCGTCATCATCATCAGCTTTCTTCAGCAAGTGGAAAATAAAAATCAACAGAATTTAATCGCGGGCAATGTTAATCCTACGAAACAATGGATTTGGAGCAGCTCCATGCCACCAACTACACTCGGGAACAAACTGGATAACTTGGAATAAACAAGTGAAATATCTTGGGAACCGGTTTCATGAGGGCCTATCATTTCGATTACAAATTGTGAACATCAGCAAGAAAGCTCTTTTAATTCTATATCAGCTCTACCCTGTTATGGCCAAAAGATCTGGGCTCACAACTCGCCAAAATATAATAATCTACAGATCCGTCATCCGACCAGTCCTAACATACGGCTCTCCGGTTTGGTGCAAAGTGACTCTCCAACTCTGAAGGATTACATCTCCACTCTAACTTCAGCCTTCGCCGATAGATGCAAATCATCTGAGCATCGCTTTATAAACAGCCTGGTGCAATATTAGTTTTACGTTTTATTATCCTAATTTTAAATATTTATCTAGTTAAAAAAAACTCAGACGATACAAAAAAATGCGTCTACAAAAAACAATTATACAATACCATAATCTAAAATGACAACCTTGTAATATCAAAAGATAAAATCTTAGAAATCCAATGAAATAATTATTACAATTTAGATCAATAAATGTAAGTTAAACAAATGATTTAGCGTTCAGTTATTGTTGCTACCTCGTTTTGAGCAGTCGCCTCTCACCGTATTCTCTCTCGCCACACTATTTCTCTCTCACCTCACTCTCTCGCCTCTCTCTCACACACACACACACACACATTTTAATGCACCTTTTAGTGTTCTGTGCCATCTCTCGATGAGTCCGTTGGCACATAGGTATGGATATGGCGTCGTCCAGTTGAGCAAGATCCCTAACAGTGGCGAGCTCCTTGAAAATTGTGAGTGCGGGAACCCTTATGGACTGGAATACCCCTTGAAAGCAACTGTGGAAAGTTTAGGATGTCAAGGAAAAAATGGTAAAATAAAAAGTAGCAGTATTTGAATAAATTTAAATTCTAAATTTTTCATCTGTTCCAACGGATTGCTGGAGATAATTTTGGATATCACCAAAACAAACAATAACAAAAATATGGGAAAAATCCTTTTGGAATATCTTTAATTTGATACATACAAAACTCCTTTGTACAAGATTTAGTACTTGGATATGCCTTATCTTAATTAAAGTTATAAATTCCTATGTCGGTTCGCATATAAGCATAATATCAACAGCTCAACGCCTCACAATTTAAATCTCAGCAAGAGGAAGTATCTTTAACGTCAATTTCCTTCACTAGGTATAATTACAAATTCGTATTAAAAATATTTCCGTAATCCATTCCGATGGCTATAAGAATATATTAGAATAATATGAAATAGTTATACTTTTTTAGCAGCATAGTTGTAAAAATATTTAAATATAAAAATTCAAAGGGATATTCAGTTCACATTTATAATCCCCCTAATTCCTATCCCGTTGTACGCACATTTTTTTTCAATCAATTAAATATCCGCCATCGAATCGGCGAATCGACAAACAAATCGACGCAAATAATGACCTTTAATAGCATTCGATCGTGTGAAACGGATCTCCCGACTCCAGGCAACGTGCCTGGGAACCGAAGCACTCACAAAATTCAAAATATTCGTGACTCAATTGCGCCCGAGTCCACTGAAATAACGCGACAAGCGCATTCTCAATCAATTCGGCAGAGTGCACATTCGCGGCTGTCGAATTCCTCTAATTACAACCCAGACTCTGCGAGCGGCGATACAAATAAATCCAAATGCGCTTTTGTGTATATTTGTTTGTGTGTGTGTATTTCCTTATGTCGCCAGTTTCAAGAGATCGTTAAGAAATCGTAAAATATTGGAAATACTCTTTCGAGTGGTCCTCGTTGTGCAGACTGTGCAAAGACAAGACCCATTTGAATTGATGACCTTGTCATAGCTTCCGAAATAAACGACACATCATCGGTATCTTAATTATTGATCGAACAATTAATGTTAATGATTTCGTATCAATCATGCGGCCGTTATTTTTGTATATTATAAGACGTTGGCTTGAGATCTGCGCTCACCATGCGATGAAAAAATATATTTTATGGATGTTTTATGTATATTGTTTAGAGTGTCGTCTCGCGTATAGCTGGAATTCTCGGCAATTATTTGTTGGAACCGTATTCTGGGAATCTGGTTTTCGTTTATTGAGTTATTTTATTACTTTTCAATCAATAATACTCTTTCGTTGAGAATTTAGCCGGTTTTGTTAAATATAAAATTTAATTTAATTAAAAACATGTTGATATTTATGATTTTCTGCCATAGACATATACTCCCACAACTATACTAACTCTAATAATACTAACAGTTAAATAAATAATACGTTGACTTTATGATTTACGCATGCAGAGCACAAACATTCTTAGACATTCTAAAAGAAATGCTTTGATTAATTGCGACATTAAATGTATGTGTTTGCCACTAACTGCATTTATTGCAAAACATCAGAAGATTATGAAATTTGTTATGAATAATATTATTTATTTCCAGGCTATGTTTTCAGGTCGGTTTTAATGAGATCATAAATTGTCGAAAGCGTTTCTTTTGAACTGCATTTAATTAGATGACCCACGGAAGTTCACACCTACTGTCATCAGCTCTCGTATGCGCATTCGTCATTGCATTCCAGCCAAGTGCATGTATGCGCTAAAATTGCACAACCCCGAAGTAATACAGTTTACTTACAAACTAAACGAATGAAAACGATCACAGTAATACGACGTACACATAGTTTGGCTCATTCGTGTCGTGGGAATGATTTTTATAATAAATTTAAACAAAAACAATTCACTTAATACGGTGTTTTACTATATATAAGATACATGAAAAACACAAGCGCCGACCGAAAGAAACAGGATTTCGAACGCGTTTAATGTGAAGATTAAACCTATTAAAAATGTTAACGTTGAGTAACTTCTCGGACATTAACAGCTATTTATAACAACAATTCGCCGAATTATTCTTTAACACACGTATTACAATAAAAATGGTGGCGCGCGAAAGCATATTATTATATTGTATATATTATATTGTCTTAATTTAATTATATTAATAATTCGGCGAGTGTGTGTGTGTGTATGTGTGCTTTGTGCTTGGACGCGTGTCTTTAACCTTTTGTTCGAAATAAAAGATTATGTTTTTGATTTTGACCCAAATGTGTATGTATGGGTAATTAAAAATACAGAGAATAAGAGCGACCGTCGTGATTTATGCAGCTGTCACTCGAAGACCCACTCTATCCATGTATATACAGGCAAAAGAAAACTGCCGAGACAGTGCACCAGGACGCGACGCGCCTTGCTCTTGAAAACCCTTGCGCGAAATGGAAAAGTTTTCGCGTCGCATCGCTCAGACACTTTATTAATATAATGTACACCTCTACTATGCGCCACACAGATCGTATTATGTTATATAGAAAATATGCTGCACAGATTACATGCAATTTAATTGAAATGCACATCAAAATTTGAACTTTATTTTCTTATTATTCGGAGTGAGTGTGGCGGTGCGGCGCGGCGTGTGTGTGTGTGTGTGGGTGTGATGGTTTTTGCGGGCGCGCAAGTGTCATGCCGCACACTTGTCAAATATGCTGAAGGCATTTCGCGTTTAAAACTAACTTCTAATTAGTTTGCGGGTGGTTCAAACAAGAAAAATGCACGAGAATTTTGAATCTATGCTGATTAGTTTGAAAATTTGTGCCGCAGACGCATATATATACATATACAGTTTTCCGTAAAGAGATTGGGAAATTCTTGTGCATACATTAGATTCAGATTGGCAAAGACGATAAGGGTTTTTAAATGTACTAGTAAATTTAAAGATTACTTATGGATATTGAAAAGTTTTTTTATTCAATCTAGCGTTTTTTTTTTTTTTTATTTTTTGTATTCTAATAAGTTTTAGGTCGATCGAGTAAAAGAGAGTTGGTTAAAAATCGTAAAGTAGCCATTTCCTAAATCCATGTTCAGATTTCGGCCATATATGTATACTACTCATATGTGAGAGAAAAGAATATTTTCATTCTAAAAAAAAACCATCAATACATTTTCAAACTTTTGAAAGAGAACGGAATCAAGAATAAAAAGAAGAAACGCAGCCCTGACCATACAGATAAATTTGGACAAAATTAATAACATTTTATCTTATGAATAGAAAATATTCATTTTCCGATTTATAGAGTTTGGTTATCGCTGAATCCGAATCTGGAGTCTAAGATTATAACTTTAAAATGGCGGACCCTTTTTTATCGTATATTTTTAATGAAATTGGTGGTGGTGGCTCAATCCGAATCTGAGATAAGATATTTAAATCTGAAAATATTGGAACCAAAATGAAGGACAATTATTTTAAATCAAAATAGTGTAACCTTATTTAAGCATGTAATGGCGATAATACGAAGCAAATGTTTGCGAATTCCTCCGGCGTTTTCGAATCATATCCAAAACTTATTGATGTCTTTCGGAGTTGCTTCGCCTTGGCATATATAACAATTGTTCTTTGAATAAATCCAATCATAAAATGTACATTCATTTATGATTGACAACAATGCTTAAGATTATATTTGGCTTTCATGAATTCCAGAAAAAAAATAATTTTACATTTAGCGGCCCAGAGATATTTCCTTCAGAATCAGATTTTCAAATAATTCTCTCGAGTAGAAAGAAACTTGGCAAATACATAGTACGTAGATATTGGCTTAAAATAAACTTATAATATAGCTGTTCTTATTCATATTTGTTCCCAGAAAGAAAAACATGTTGAATTGTCATGATTATGAAATATGTTGCTGGTTAGAAAAAAAAAGAAAAAAATTCAAATAATTTACATTGCTGATTATTCACATTATAACTAAATTTATTTATTTATTATAACACATTTCTCAATAAGTCCGTAGAATAACTAAGAAAAACACATTTTTTTGGCAAAATTCGATCTTATTCATCAACATTTATTCATTCCTTCAAGAGTGATACAATCAGTCCAACGCAGCTCTAGCATTTCGACACATTTTTTGTAAAACGATTTGTCTTTGGCCTCAAAATAAGCTTTCAGCGATCACCTCTTCATTCGAGCCAAATTTCTTTCCGGCGAGCATTTTGTTCAGGTCTGCGAACAGGTAGTAGTCGCTGGGGGCCAAATCTGGAGAATACGGTGGATGCGGAAGCAATTCGAAGCTCAATTCGTGCAATTTGGCCATCGTTGCGATCGACT
>JANSTU010027046.1:0-12572 GCA_027564075.1 Bolitophila hybrida
AGCTATGTGAGCATTTTTTGACACATTGTGAGAAAGCAAAAATCGTTCACTTCGCTCACAAACTCACGTGAGATAACTATAGACATCCTAAAAATCTATCGCCTTGGCATATTTTGCCATTGAAATTAATGATGCAGAGTCCCAATATTACTTATCAAACATTTACATTGTTTCGGTGATGGTGGTTTCATTACGCAAAAAGACTGATTTATGATCACACGAAATTCACTTTTTTATTTTAATCAAAATGTAGTCTGTAATATATGTATATTCTTATTTCCTTGAATGTAGAAACTTTAATTTAGTAGATTCTTACACTACTCCGAGTTCACCGCAGCATAACCTACTCATTTGCAGTTTCATACAATAACAGCTGTTGTAATTGTAACTATTTTTTAAATTCTTATCAAGTCGGTTCTCAGTAGTTCTATTTACGGTTTTTGACCATAATGGTTCGAGTTTATTGTTATAGCGTTTTATCTAGTGCTTGATGTTTTATTAATGGGATGACCCCATTTCGAATTTTTCGAACCCTCCAAAGAAACTGCCCTAATAAATTCAAAATTTGCGCTTCCATACGATACTTTTATTGGTGCATTACGTCTTCACTATCAGCAGTGTCATGTCGTATCTTCTTTGCGTTGCATAAATAGCAAATTTATTTCATATTCTAATAAAAAATTTATAATAAGGAATTTTAAAAAGAACGTAAAATTAAACAATAAAAAACAAACTTATTTTTTTTTATACTATACGAGTTTGTACGACAAAAACATTTAACATAAAATTGCAAGAACATATGTTGTAAAACTAATATATTATCAAAAAAATAGTCTTAAACCATACATAAAACAAAAACCGCTTAGCTTACCTGTGATGCTAGCGAGAAATTTGGTCCGGGCGATCTTTTTTTACTGTTCGTCGGAGGCACACTGTTCGCTGCGCCACCCGAATTCGAGCCTTTCCTTTTCCGCCGCTTATTTGCCGGCCGTTGTGCGTCTAAAACACGTACACCCGAATTAATACAATCACCCCACGTGCATACAATAACAAATCAAATCACAATACAATAGACAAATCGTGATAATTTTGTTGTTTTTTTTTACGTAAATT
This sequence comes from Bolitophila hybrida, assembly GCA_027564075.1. Classification (NCBI taxonomy): domain Eukaryota; kingdom Metazoa; phylum Arthropoda; class Insecta; order Diptera; family Mycetophilidae; genus Bolitophila; species Bolitophila hybrida. Next base: position 1,114 of record JANSTU010027046.1, read on the forward strand.
TGTTTGGTAACAATAAACAGTTCTCCACAAAAAAGGAACACAAAAAAAACAAAATTAAACCGCCATTGCCATCGTGCATTACTTAGGAAAAATGTACCTCGCTTACCCGTCGTAGGTGCGATCATGCGTTGCCATTTCTGGAATAACGTAGTTTTCAAGCAGTCGCGTGGACTCAGCTGGTACGCCTTGTGCCGAGACATTAGCTCTTGCATTGGTTCTAGTATCACACATAACTGTAAAGAGAAAACAGAGAAAACAACAAATTATAAAACAATGCATAAGAAAATTATTTAACACTAAAGAGTGTAATAAGAGTAAAATTCTGGATTTGTGGATACAACGGAATTCCCGTGTCCAAACAAAATCCATGCAATATCACCACTCACGCGTAGATAGTTAAGCGTTGAATTTGTGATGCCCTGTCGTGTTATGTTCTTCGCTAGCTGCTCAAGCATGGCCGGATCCTGTTGTGATGAGTGCGCATGAATGCCTACCACTGTTCGTGGTATTAGTTCCTTGTGCGCCCGCACCGCCATGTGCCACGACTTTATTCGCATGTAGTCGTCGTAAATAAACTCTAATATTAATCGGCCTTCTGTGCACACCTGATAAAAATAAAAACAAAGGAATTTAATAAATTTCAGATGTCAGACAGAGATTTTAAGAATGTCATACCTTTGTGAACATTGGCTTCCCGTGATGCGTCACCATGGTGCACTGATCACAGTCTAACGTGACCGATGTATTGTGAAACGATTCCTTGGTGTGTTTCATGTGAAAGTATAGTTCCGTTACGCCGCCCTCGAAAATACTCCGGAAGTATCGAGGTATCAGCGTTCGGCCTATTGCTACAAGAACGAACGGAATATTGATTAATAAGACATTGATTAAAATAGTACGATTTACAAGTAAAATTAAATACATTAAAAAATTAAAAATATAAAAAAGAGTGTTTCTGTCATTCATATTCGATCCACCCTAATATACCATTAAGAAATAAAATAACAATTACTATTTACAGTAACAGAAACACAAACAAAAGACCCGCACGCTAATTTGCGCCGATTTGCAGAACATGCGTATCCGTCGACGGTCGGTCGGTCGCTTATCAGCCATCTTGCAAGCAGGTCACCGTTTCGATTCCGCATGTGATTTGTGCAATCAAATAACGGGCGCACGCGGCACTGAAGAAAATGTTATTTTAGCAATTTGCACACAGACCGTGAGCACCGTCGTAAAGGTGCCGACAATTGCGCGAGGCGCATGTCTGTCTACGCAGAAAGTACGGCGTCAAGTGCGGCAAAGATAATATTATATATTATATCCGCGAAGAAACAAATTACGTTATTATTCAAATATAACGAATGTGTACGTGTTTGTTTGGCAATCAAGTAAATATGCGAATTGAATAAAAATTAATTGATAATAATCAATATTTTGTGCCATATTAAAAAAGCATAAGCATTGTCCCATTTTAAAAACGGTAGGTTATTATTGGGAGTTTTCATTTTTTGGGACTTTATTTCTGAAATAATTTAGTTTGTAATGAATCTGAAACACCTTATATGCGTATACATTATAATGGATTAATGTCAAATGTCTATCAAATTATAAGGAAATGTAGTGGATAGTGATGCTAATAATTTCTTACAGGTATTTATTGCATTAAATACTTACTGTATCTCTTAGGACCGTCTTCTAAGCAAAAGGTTAACGTTAACGACGCATCATCTTCAAAAAATTCCGTTGCAAATGAGTCCCACCAGCAATTATCGCTCTCCTGCTGGAAATATTTAACAAATGGAAAATATGTTAAACTGAAATTCTAGAATGTTTGCTGTTTTAGTCTTGATGAAGTTTTTAAATACCTCCGTTCGTTGCTGTAACCTTCTGTTTAATTCGTGTACTCTATATTCCGTGGTTTGATTGTAGTACGAAGAATGTCTTCTAGGTACACTTGGCAGGGCTCTGGAATAAAATAAAATTACAAATTAGATAAATTAGATATTATTGAAAAAAGTAAGAAAAAATATCTATTTTTGAAAACATAACTTTTAAATTTTACCGTTTTATTTGAATAGTCTCAATTGGAGTAAACATATAATTATTCATAAAACCTTTTTGTAATGACAATACATCTTCTGTAATCTGTACGTACGATTTCAGAGATTAGACTAAATAAAAATAAGTTACATACACAAACATAGGAATTTGTTTTTCGAAGTCGAGAAATTGATTCATTTTAATCTCATAGGGAGAGAAAATATGTTTTAGCGATAATTTTACAAAGCAATCAGGCCGAGCCTACAAAAACACAAGAGATTGATTTTTTTAAAAAAAGTGCTGCAGCATCATGGATTCTTTTCTAAAAATATATATAAATTAATTTGCAACACAGCAAAGCACCGACTGCAGAAAGTTTGCTACATATGGGACGCTCCAATTTAGCAGATATTTAAGAAGCTTAGATGAATTAATGCGGCATTCAGGAAAAAAGTAAGTCTTCTCGGCTTCCGAATCCTTAAAACCCAGAGATTACTTTTAAGCAACCAATGATCTCAAAACCATAAATTGCTACAGGGATGTGGTTACATTAGAACTTGATATTCTATCGGATGATATAAAAAAGAGAATATTTTATTCTTCTATATACATGCAATGCAATGTGATACGATTTTTCCTAATAAATCTGGCACAGTTTTGCACTAGTAATAACATAACATTTATTTCTAACTATTATTCATATATATAATTTTTGAATATTTTCATTGGGAATATCACTGAGATTAATTATCTCTGAGAAACATTCGTTGTTGTCGAGATAAATTGCCTGCAAAGGCAGCACAATGGATTGAAGGCAAGATGTAGTCTATCAGCCTATATACGATTAGGAAACGGGTTAGGAGCCCGTAAAACTAACAAGTGGACTGACTGAAAACAATTCTCAGTCAGAGAATACAAAAAAGCTCTAAAAGCAGCTAAGCGTACCAAGAGGTAGGATTGTGTTTTGTAAAGAAGTAAAGAGAGTTCACGCTTCCTCTAGACTACACAAAACACCTTGAAGAATATCTCACAAATAAACGACACATTCTCGGCCTTAAAACGTGAAGCCACCGAACAATTGATATAAACACAATTTCCTAACTATGAGGTTGTTTATGACGAAGATGTGTGTTCCATTTTCTGCCGTTCTACAGAATAACATCTCCCCTGCTCAACATTGCATTACGAAACACGGCAGCGCTGTCTAGTGCATTTTCCCACAAGGGATTACAGGATCCTATGACCCAAGGACAATATATAAAAGTATCCATGCATTTTCGATTCAAAATTACAGTTCTCTATAAATGCCTATCTATGACTGTTTTTGTCTCTTTTGCCCCATTGTTTGGACCTTTCATAATGCAGTCTGTGAAAATACCCAGTCAGAAATACATGAAAATTGGTTTGATATTAATATTAAATTATTAAATTAAATGTAAAAAATAAAAAATATATTTACAAATATTAATAATAGTTAGTGTGTCGTAGAATAAAGACACACTCAAGAACAATAACACGCACGACGCAGTACATAAACAACAAAAAATGGTTTCGGTTTGTCTTTGTTGTTAAGTTCAAGTTCAGTTATGATATAAACAATGGGTATCTGGCATTGTATGAGAAGCATAGAACGTAAAACAAAATTTGGAACTTAATTATAAACTGGTGTGCATTGTCGAAACTTATCGTTCTAACAATATGTGCGCTAACATTGACTGGCGTAAATGTTTGATATAAATAAGAAAACTTTTTCAACTAATTTTCGGATTTACCAACATTTATATATTCACATAGAAATAGAAAATTGCAATCTTTTTAATGTCGTAAAATGTAAAGAAACAATTAACATTGGTTGCTATAAAGTTTTCAAAATCCAAATGAGCATAATATTAATTATCATTCAAAGTTCAATTCTCGTTATACTTAGAGCAGAAATAATATCATTTGTTTTCGATTACAACGTACATACAGTATCGGACAAAAATAAAGCACATATAGTTTTGTTGGGTAACATTTAATCGGAAAATTCGGAAAAAAATACTTCGAAAAATTGGGCGTTCAGATGTTCGAGCATCTAGCCTGCTCCCGAAAAAAATGTTAATCAAATCATAATAAATCATTTTCTGGAAAATCATGTTTTTCAAACTGGTCTCCACGATATCTTAAGAACTACTCGAAGGATTTATTTGGATTTATTTTATTTTAAAGAAGATACAATTTATTGGATAAATTAAGATGTTATTTGTCGTTTTTTATTTATTTTTAGAGCATATTTGTAATTTTAGACTTTTTATTAACATTATAAGTTCAAGCTCCAATAAATATCATATCATTTATTTATTTTTTTATTTCAAAATAAATATTTTTACAATTCAATAAATGAACAAAAAATATGAAAATCAACGGTTTTTGGATATCTAGATGAGAACCTCACTATTTTAAAAAAAATATGTTATACAAAACTATAATCTTACAAAGTTATATCAATACTACAAGTTATATCAATAAATAATAATAGTTTGAGAAAAATCCTTTATTTTAAATGAATTCTGCCCATCTATACGTCTATGTGCTTTAGTTTTTTACGACACTGTATTTATTAGTTTGAAAACATTATTCTTGAATGTCGTTTATGTATAATTATAGAATAGGGATTAAAGGACCTAATATAATCTATATATATATATAATACATTATTTTGCAAGTTTTGAATATTTAAATAAAATTAACTTGTAATTTTGTCCTCTAGAAGAAAATTGAAACTATAATAATACAATAGAAATATATAAATGTAACCCAATACATTTGATTATGAATATTAAAAAAAACTTATTACATAATATACTCTAAATACATATTTTGAATAAAAATAAATACGAACCAACAAAAAAAAACAAACGTGTCAACAACCCACACACATTTAAATATAATACATTAGCCTGAGTTGCATAGTCACCCCTATATAAAACAATCTAGGCCAAGGGACACGAGTCAGGATTATCATCAACACGCTACCGTGTCGCCCACGGCTCTTCAAACTCCTCCATAACAGTGAACATTGAGTGTCCCACTCACAAATACAGGGATCACCATAAACATACATCGACAAAATGCTGTGCAAGGAAATGTTTTATCCCGAATAAAACTAGCTTCACCAAACAGCGACAATACCAGCACTCACACGCACACACTAAAAAAAAAATGTACATATAACATAACCAATCGAACGATTCTTGACGTGACTGTACAATTGTATCTACAAACACAATCGCATGCATACATATATACGAACCACATGCAAAAAGCACGCGTAGACAGTAGACGACGTATACACACACACACACGTATGCACCTTTTAAACAAGTGTTGAAAATCGCTATATATACTATATTCTATATATATTGATGCATGTATTATTATTTTGTATACCAGTGTGTGTATTATGTGTGTATTATGCTGCTAGTATGCGTGTATAAACTGCGTGCGCATTTGATGTGTGCGATTACTATAATTCTCATATTCCGCACAGTTGCCGTGATCTGATTTCTCACGTAAGCGAGAGAACTTGGGTGAATAAAAAACACACACAAATCGCTCAGACTTAAATTTATGTGTATTCAATATTTGTATTTTTTAATATGTACGGCTTGACTAAATACTATATTTACATAAATAATAATACATAATTGGAAAACCATAGATAAAAATACTTACAATGATAAAAAAAATAAAACAAATATGTAAAATATAGATATAATATACATATATAGTACGCAAAATAGTAATAGGCCATCGAATATGCTTTTTTTATATTTACATGTATACACGCATGTATGCATGAGCTGTCACATTTTTGTGTATTTCGTTGTTTCATTACGGTTACGGTTTTATATACATAGTATTTATTCGAGAGTATAGTATATATTATATAAAATATACTTTAGTACAATCACATATAACGTACTGTGTTTACATGTACGGTCGCGTTTATACACATATACTCTTACGCGCAAATAGTATATTTATACAATTATACATACATATGTACACGACATATGAGCGTTTATATTGTAACTTTTTCGTATTTCGTTCAGATAAGGTTGATACACAAATTTCAATATTTATTTGTATGTATTTTTCCTATGTACAATAAACGGCATCGCATAAGTTTATTATAGTTGTGTGCGTATTTGTGTGTGTTTGTGCGCGTTTGTGGTGTTTTTGTGCTTCTGCTGCTTTTTGTTCTGTAGTTGCGGTGTTGTTACTGTTGTACTTTTTTCCATTGTGATATCTTGTGTACAAATAATACTATATATATTTCGGTTTGTATTAATGTGTGTGTGATTTGTATATTTGTAAGATCGTGCCTGGGTGGAGGTTGCTTGCATTCAATGCCGAAATCTAGACGCGCGTTTAATAAATAGCTTCAATTTCGTATTTTTGATGGCGAATATTATAAAAACTATAAAAAACATATTTATAAAATTAATAAAAATTAAATTAACAAAAAATTCAATATTTTTTATATACCGTTCACATCGAGATTAGTCTAACATACATTACGTTAGGTTATAAAATTATGTAAAGATTAATTTTAGTACGTTTTCAGAATTTAAAAAAAAATCAAAATGTCTATAATATTAAGATTAAATTGTAGACAACGCTTTTAAGTTTATATGCAATATAAACAAAACCCCTCTTTCCCCAAAAGAAATGATGGTCAACGTTGGGAAGGAAATACTAATTTGAGCATTAAGTTATTTTTCCTAAAAGTCCTCCGAAACCAAAAAGATACGAAACTGGTAACTAAATTGGTTTAAAGGAGGAAATTAGTTTTTTCAAGATAATGCGAAAACTGAGTGGCAAGATGATTTGTAAAAAAATACATTTATTCAAAATACCTTTATATTTAAAAAAGAGTTCGCTAATAAATATTTATTTTTTTTTATTTTTCAATTTAAAAAGTAACCACCAACTAAGTATATTTACATTTCTACCGACCCAATATGGAATAGTTGTGTGAGCGAACTCTTTTTTAAGTCATTTGTTTTTCTTAGGTCATAATCAAAAGAAAAGGTGTTGGTTATGCAGTTAGTTACTCCCAATAGAATGTAAACACTTAGTGATTTTAGTTATTTTTGCATAAATAATACGCAGCATGCAACACAAAAAAAACTTATTTACATTTATAGTAGGCTAGCCTTTACTTGCTATGAACACATAATATCGTTGTTGTAATATTTGTATTACGGTATTTATAGTAGTATCACCAGTGCGACATACAAAATCAACGTTCCAAAATTAATTTGTTGGACTTTTTACATATTTTATTCATAGTTAATGTCTTCTGCATCAACTCCTACAAGTACAGTAAGTAAAAATCACATACATTTTTCTGCATATTGGATATATGATTATTGGAAAATATTATTTTTAAAATCCTTATGTCTGCTGTATTTTAGGATAAATTTTTATCCAGAATGAACCATTATAAAAAATGAAAAAGTGAGGAACGTAGAATTATTGTCAATCTACATAATGCAGAACAAACATACTCGAAAATTGCCTTATTTGTAGGTAAAAGTACTGCTTCCGTATTTAAAGCATTTAAAGAAGAGGGACAACTTTCTTATGCTGGCCAAACAAGTCGTCCTAGGAATACAACTCAACGAATCAACATTCGTATACAGACTATTTCCAAAGCCGAATAAATGATTATGTTGCGCCATAGCCACGGACAAGCTTTTGTGTGGAGTTGTGTTGATGAAATTTTGTCGTTTAAATGTACTCAACACACCATTACAAACTTTCAACAAGGTTTAATGGTCTGGGGATGCATATCGTCTTATGGTGTAGGCAAAATAGTAATTCTTGACGGATAAGTTTCTGGTAAAGTCTACTGTAAACTGCTTGAAGACGTTATAATTACTGACGGTAAACGTTTGATTAGTGACGATTGCATCCTTCAGCAGGACAACGCACCGAACCACACGGTAAAAAATTGTGAAGAATTGTCTGCAAACTAATAATGTGGACATTTTGAACTGGCCACCCCAAAGCCCGGATATATCTCTGATAGAGAATGTGTGGGCCTTACTTAAGCTACGCCCAGCGGAGAAAGCTCCATCTAATATGAGAGAACTGAGTATTGAATCTGCATGGAACTCAATTACTCCAGAAGAGTGCAGACTGTCATTTCCTGGAAGACTTTCAACGATGTCCATACGAAATGGTGCTTATAGCGGCTATAAGAAGGTATGTTTACATTCTTTTGGAACATAATATTTATTCATGGATTTTAATGATGTCTTTATCATTATATTTTTTTATTTGTGACGAAAAAAAATGCAATTAAAGGAGGGATAATGAAATAAAAAATGTATACATGTTTTCTCTAAATAAAACAAGTGCAGTTAGTTAATACAGCAATATAGTTTTTCACCTCTTAAATATTCTTGGAAAGTACTGAATTAACACAATGCATCAGGTTGTTTTCACTTGTACTTATTCTATTGACTTTAATTTTGATGTTGAGCTATTCATTCGGATACGAATTAAGGATCAGCTTTCTGTGCACAGTTATGTTGAAATATAATTATTATAAATATGGAAGAAACAAACTTAAAACTTTACGCGATTATCTCAGATTTTTTTTTGAAATTACCTTTGCGGTGGACACGATTACCAAAAATCATTTTAACAAGTTTTTTGAAACATGTACTATTTGACGTTGCAAAATATTTTGAATAAATATTTTTAATGGTGTCAAACAAATTTCATATAATATAACCCCTTAATTAGACTAAAATATTTGATATGTCGTCCTTCAGTATATGGACTTATTGGCGTAAATCTTGCTTTTGAGATTTCCAAAAAACGATGCAAAATGGCCGAGTAAAGGTATTTAGGTTTTTTGCAAAGTCTCACGAACTGCAGCAATGTTTTCCGATACTTATATTTTGTAAGAAGTTGTCTATAAAATACTCAGTATTTTTTTCATATAAATAAATTTAAAACAATTGGCCTTACAGTTATCAGTTATCGTGGGATAAAATAATTCAACAGGATTCATAAATTGTTAACAGACTTTTGCCATGTACTATTTTTTACAATTTACTGATACTTTTTCACATTTTTATTTTATTGGACCTTTTTTCAAAGAAGACCGCATAAAGCCCTAAATTTAAAAAAATTAACCGCTTTTCTCAAGTAGAGATGTGCATTTTTGTCACCGCCGATTTGTACAACAAAAATAGTGATGAAAATAAACTTGAGAACTGACAAAAAATCATACCGCCGGTCCATACATACTGTATACGTAAATTGTTTGTGATAAATAAAAACCATTCTAAAATATGGCAATAATAAGAGTTTTACATTTTGTGACAATATAAATATATAACTCTCTTCACTCAGTATACCAGGGTAAAATCTCATACCAAAACAAGTTGATTAAGTTGAAGCACTCTTGTTAGATGAACTTGGTACTGAAGGGTTAGATAGCTTGTTGTGGACTTTAGATGAAAATATACTAAAAGCATGGAGGAACTTTTAAACATTTTAGCTTCTTCCGTTCAGCTGGAGCACATATTCTCTAATTGGCCATATCTACACAACCCGATAAGGTTTAGATTAAAATTTGATAAATCAAATAAGTTACTATTCAGCTACCATAGCCTTAAACTTCAAGAAAGTTTAAATTTAATATTAATTTCTATGAATACTGAACAAATTCATAAGACATGTATTTTATAATTCGAGATTAATAAATGATTATTTAATGTTTTAAGATTTTGTTAATGTATAAACAATTCATTAATAATATTATTAAAAACATATTGATTTATTTAAATAAATAAATTGTGTGGACTTATCAATATTGCTATTGTAATGTATAAAACATAGTTGTATTATACGCATAAATAATACTAGTACTAGTACTCAATCTACTTAACCCTGGTTGTAGGGTTTTTAAAAAAATAACGCTTTACTGTATGAATAAAAATCAAAATAAAAAACTGTATCACCGGTAATTTTACATCACTAATGATTTGTATTTAAATTACCTATCGTTCCTGTGAAACGGCAGTGACATAGTGTGAATTGCTTAATTTTAAGGTGCGTAAATAATTAAGAATGTAAGAATGGATAAAATGTGAATAAATAATTAAAAAAGTTTGACATATCTTTTGGAGATATGGACAACACATAAATTGATAGAAATTATGAATTCCTAAAAATGTATAACAATAACATCAAAAAATCACTCGGGAGGAAGCATATGAAATCCTATATTTAGGACATAGGACATAACAAATAATAGGAAGAAGTATAGTATAAATTAAAAAATATTAAATTGATTATAAAAATGTAATTTTAACAAACTTATTTAATATGTAACAAAAATATATTATTATTCTAACAAAAAAAATGGTATTATATCCATTAAAGCAGGAAAAAATGGAAATGACAAAAAACCCAAGACCACAGATAGATTAGATTTATTGGATAGAGAAAATTAGACGAGTATTAGCCGTTCGAGAGAGGTTTTATCTAAATACTTATTCTCTGGTTTTCTAAATATCTATTTAAAGTTGTATTATATTCAATTCAACTAAATATAAAACAATTTGCATTTATACAAATGGAAATTCTTGAATTATACATAAAAACAATACTTTTGAAAGGTATTTGCCAGCACAAATTACAGCACTATATAATTTCGTTCCACACACTCACACACGCCACCGGCTCAGCAATGCCGATGGATAATATCATTAATTTATTACAATACATTCTAGCGTGCAAATCTTGGAATCAATCTCGTGTGCCACCGCCACACACGCTAGAAAATCGCTAAAATTATCGCGAGGACGTACACGCGCTCTGCCCTCTGCGTCGGCATCGGCATTAAGAGAGCATGCGCTCCTCGATCAGCCTTGCACAGTGGTGATTATCAACACACTCACAAAAAAACATCATCGTCGTCATCATAATAATAATCATCATCGTCATTTTATCATTGTTATCATCATCACAATCACCTGATGTACACGTACATAATAATTCATGTGTAGAGTACACTCACATGTGTATATATGTATACAATGTATATATACAATATCCATCATACATACGTATACATATAATTGAAAAACTGAATGATGCACATTCAACAGTCATAAAGCGTGTACTTATACAAAAGCATCATATAGGAAAATATGCGAAGAGATCAATAAAATATTGTGTTTTTTTTTGTTTAAAGCAGCTAAAAATAAAAACACACTAACACACACAAACATTCATACACACACACTATCGAAGAGTCACGTCGAATACTTTTGAACGAGCACATTTATATACAATATACACATACATTTTGTCTATTTGAACTTTGTAAAATACTAAGTTTATAT
>JANSTU010027057.1:0-12570 GCA_027564075.1 Bolitophila hybrida
ATCGATACAGACAAAAACAAAAAATCAATAAAGACATTTTTTAAATTTTTTATTAAAGGTCAAAATAGCTAAAACGACAAATAGTTGAGAAGAAGTCAAATTCTTGACATAGATAATCTTCTATAGTCAAAATAATAGCAGCCACAAAGATGGTCAAAAAGTGACACAATCAAAAACCAAAAATGAACAAATGATAGAGATAATCACAGAGACACTATGTCGCTATGGACAAAAATGACATTCAAAAATCGATATAGACAAAAAGATGACATAGTCAGAAATTTTACATGGATAAAAACAAAAAAGTCGACAACGAGAAAAAATCGACAAACGTAGACCAAAAAAAAAATATTTGCCAAAAATATTAAAATAGTAAATGACAATATATAAATATAGACAAACGCTCAGAATTTTGGCAAAAGGACACAAGTGAGAAAAAAATCGATATAGATAAAAAAAGTCGACATAGAAAAAATACTCAAGAATTCCCGTTTATGACAAATTGTTGACATAGATAAAAACTAGCGATATCGTCAAAATGACAGCAGAAAAAAGACAAAATGCGACACAATCAAAAGACAAAAATAACAAATGATCGAGTTATTCACAGAGACAATATGTCGCTATGAATAAAAATGACAGTAAAAAATCGACATAGACAAAAAGTTGACATAGTCAGAAATGTGACATACTCAAAAAAACTATAGTCGATAAAAACAAAAAAGTCGACAATTTTTTTTTGTAAAAATAGTAAATGTTGATATAGACAAACGCTTTTAGCTGCCAAAAAACAAAATACCGACAAAAAAAATAGAAGGCCGACCAATGCATGTATGCTCATACTCTAAAGTCGACACAGATAAATGTCGATATAGACAAATAGTGGTAATAGATAATCGATATAGATAAAATAAGTCGAAATACATAAACAAAAAATAGACTAAGCCAGTCAATAGATCCAGAAATTTTTTGGACATAATCATAAAATAAAGTTGAGATAATATATTGACAGGAAAATCGACATAGACTAAAAAAATCGACATAAACACAATATACACAATGTTGACCAAAAGAGACAAATGAGAAAAAATCGATATATATTAGATAAAAAGGGCGACGTACTACTACCGACGTAGTCACTTACCTAGTAGCTGAGCCTGCAGACCAATTTCCTTTACAGCAAAATTTACCAAAGTAGTCTTGGTCGATATTTCCGGGGGATAATGAGGATTACTAAGTTTAGTGGTCACAAAGAATCTAGAGCAAAAAATAATGTCAGTCAGCTAAGTCATCATCTACATTCCAAAGATTACCTGAAATTTGGATTAAAAGTTATCAACTTGTCGTTGAACTTGATCAGCATCTGGCCGCCCTGACGAATGATAGCCTTATTGAGAATGGGCGTCAAAGCTGGATCCATTACTTCCATCACGTTCTGCAGCAGCACCGGTTTTCCGAATTGCAATGCATGTTCCAGCACACGAACATAGTCCAACTGCCCAAAATCAATGATCTTCAAATCGTGAGCTTTCTCCATTTTCTTCAGCCAATTCTGAGCCTGACACTGTGGATCTATGATCAGTGGCCAGCGCGTACCATGTGTCACAATTATTCCATTTTCTGTGCTAAACTCATCCGATGGCAGTCCCTGTATGTTCCACTCTCGTATGGTCGTGGCGTCCGACATGAACGAGCAAACATAGAATTCACTTGAGACGGGTATCTCGCGTGCGGTGACCTCCTTTTTCCACATAAGTACTAGTTTCTCACGGTAGTCACTGATAAATGGACCCAGATACGAGATAAATGCCGTCGAGATAAGACAGTCACCGGGTAGGTGAGCAAATTCGCCGTCCAATCGTTTGACAGTCTCGATCCAGCGAAGACGTTCACCGGACAAACCATCGACCAGCATATAGGCTCGCTGGAGCTTAAGCTTGAGATTCTCGGCCTTTAGACGTAGCTGCTCTTTTTGGTTGGCCTTTTCCTCATAGTCTGCACGCAATTTGTCCAGTCTGGCAGCAAGTTCTGCCAGTTTACGGCGAGCCTGTTCTAGTTGATCTTGTTTCAGCTTCAGTGAGGCCTGCAGCTCTTCGACCAGTTCGATCTTTGGACCAACCACTCTGTGGAGCAATTCGAATAAATACTCTTTCCAATTATTAGAAAATAGTACTTACTTATAGATCTTGCCGTATCGTTCAATGGCTCGCACCCACAGCGCCAGTGACTTACAGGCAAACGACACCACACCAACCTACGAAGACAATACAAATAGTTTATAATGAAATCCCAGTTTCATGGACTGAACCTTATTTGGCTCCAGTTCAGGATCTTGAGTGTAATGCGCAATTCGTTTTAGAGTCTTATCGCTTATGTGATTCTTGTCGAAATTCTTGAGTTGATCCAAGAAGTTCTGTTCACCCAACTGTTTCTTGGCCTCAGCCCATGTCGTATCCTTACCCAGAAGCAGCATCACAGACTCCATTACTTTCTCCACTTTCACTGGTGGTTTTGCGTATGACTTAACCTCCGTTAAATCTTTCTTGTTTAGTGCATTCAGGGCCAGTGCAGCAGCGTCCAGTGCAGGCATTGCCTTCAGTAAATCTTTCTGAGCAGCATCGGACATAACTTTAATCTCTGCTTCCTCTATACCGATCTTAATGCTCTGCTCGGATACGAGCTGATTCTGTATGTCCGCTTCGGCGGTCTCGCTTTGGATTTGTAAGATAAACAGATCACACTCCTGCTGGAATTCGATTACTTGTTCCTGGCTGACCTTAAGCTCCTCGGACATTCCTTCGACCTTTTCTTTGGTATCGTCGATTTTAAAGAGACCATTTCGCAGTCGATTTGCAGAGTCTGAGATTTTCTTGCGTTTTGAATTCAACATTCTGAGCAAGATTGATAGAATTATAAAAATAAAACAAATATTAGATTATTTGATTGTATTACTGTTGAAAACCAGCCACCAGTTCTAGATAGTTTGTGGGCGTAACGTAATTGTGACGCTTCAGTTCGGCAAACATAACGTTTGACATTTTCGCCACGGATGTATGGATCAGGGCAAATGTACTGGCCACAGCGATTCGTAATCGCTGTTCGGTTGTCTGTACGAGACTGTCTCGTCGGACATCTTTACGAACTGTGATCGAAACGTCCAATTTGCATGTGGCCAGATACTTGTTGGCCACCTCGAGCAATGCCACCTCTGGCCACTCACGGAACCAATCGATTGTGGCATTATTCACAAGAGCCGGATACTGACGGATGCGGGATCTACATAGGAGAGTTTTATGATAAATGGAAATATAAAAAATAATATTTCAATTATATAATTTGCCAATGTGTACCTGAAATCATTTCCAATCGGGCTCATACAAATGATAATATGCAAATTCGATCTGGCCCGCTCCATAAAGAAAGCAAAATACGCTTCGGACGTTGCCACCACTTTGGCACGTATCGCCGCTGGCTCCAATGAGTTCTTTAGCTCCTCCCACTCGTCTGGCTTATACAAATTTGCCACCTCGCCAACGCTCAGCATATTATTAAGAATCTCCATAAAATTCTCCTCGGCCACTTGGGTATCATTAAACAAAAACATCGTGGGCTTGTTGTCCACTCCGATCTGTGAGTACAGTACCTTCAGATCTTCCCGAAACTCGGCGGTTTTGTATTTCTTTGTTACTTCAATTTGAAATGTGGTGTACTCATTAATATATGCCGCTAGACGACCAAGACTCTGTCGTCCAGAACCACCGATTCCGATTAACAACATATTTCCACGTGGCTGAGAGATCACCCGCACGATTCGGGTCACATGCTCGATTGCCTCCTTGAACAGTACAAGATCCATTTTAAGACCTCCTGGCAGACCATTGTACTCGTTCAGCTGAGACTCCATGAATTTGCGCAACACAGCCGGATCGCTTAAATCCTCATAGTACGTGGCACTGATAAAGTCCCCGAAGATCGGTGAGCGCTTGGTTGGACATAGATTGTGAAACGTCAGCTCAAAATACTTGCCCAGTTCATCGTTTATCTGATTCATGAACCACTCCTGATCCGTGTCATCGATCAGTCGGTCGCTAAACACACGGAAGCTCTCGTGAATCCATAGCCGCAGCATCGTCGGTTTGGTAACATGATACTCGGGATGACATCGTAGAAGTCCCTGAAAGATCCGTGAGATGTCACGCAGATTAAACAGATAGTGCATCTTAGCGGGTGTTGGCAACATTTTGGCTGTTACACATCCGTACAGATCAATGGTGGCAGCTGTCATCAGTTTACCCAGACTCTTTATATCTTCCGGAAACGTTGACAACTTCTGACGAATCATTGTGCCAAAGATTCGAATAATTGTCGCCTCAGACGGAAACGTCATGTTGATGACATTGAATCTGGCCTGTGTACGTGGTGATATAACCTGACGACCACCACCGGCCGGTCCCATTGCAGCAAGGAGTAGCATCTGTTTAATGTACGTACGCCACTGTTTCTGTCGATCGTACCAGAATCCATAGTCTATCCACTGACGTATCAGCTCAAGAGCATTCTGTGAACCGTACGTATCTTTGGCTGGCATATTAAAGTCATCCATGAAGCAGACCATTGTCTTGCCACCGATTGGTACGTAAACGCCCTTTGTGCGCTTCTCGGTACGACCCTCGATCGTATCCTGGATATTGTTGGGTGTAGTCTGTGGAATAAGTGCAGGTTATTGGAATTTTTGCGATTGGGAAAAGAATAGGATATACCTGTGCGGACATATTAATGGATAGAAGGGAGTACTTTGTGGTGTCTAGTTGATTGAGTACACTCAGTGCTGTCGATGTTTTGCCAGTGCCAACCGATCCGACCAGCAGTACTGGATACTCATGGGCTAGAAGCTTGGATACTAGGAATTCATAGCGTACGGTGTCCACTGTCGGCACAATGATCTTGTAGAAGGGTAGGCTGAAATTGTAATTTTATTATTTTTTATTTTTATCTCCATATTTATATATCTGAAAATACGAATTATCTAACATTTGTATATGTTATCTAAGACTTTTTATATTGATGACATTTACTATCTAGGGATATCTAGTTTATCTCAGATTACAGTATAATTCAGATGACAGTTTATACCAGATGAAAGCTCTTTTCAAATAAAGTTTATCTAGATGATAGATTATCTTAGATAATCATATTATCTTGGTGACCGTTTATCTCGATTTCTTTTAATCAAAGATGAACATATATTTCAATAATTTATAGTTTTAAATTAGTTTATATCTGAGTCAGTTTATCTCAGTTGAGAGTTTATCTCAAATTACAGATTTTCTCTATTGAAGCTTATCTAGATGACAGTTTATCTTTGATGACAGATTATTTCGGTGAACGTTTATCTTGATCACTGTTTATCTAAGATGAAAATACATTTCAATAATTTATAGTTTTATTATTAGTTTTCAATTGACAATTGACAGTTTATCTCAAATGACAGTTTATCCCAGATGACAGTTTATCTCAAATACGAATATATTTCAATAATTTTTAGATCTTTTTATCTCGATGACAGTTTATCTCGTGACAGTTTATCTCAAATGACAGTTTATCTTAAATGATAGTTTATCTCATATGACAGTTTATCCCAAATGACAGTTAATCTCAAATGACAGTTTATCTCAAAAGATAGTTTATCTTAAATGGCATATATATCATAATATCATAACAGCATAATATCTAGATTACAAGTTATGAGATTATCTCGATTACTGTTTATCTAAGATGAGAATATATTTCAATAATTTATAGTTTTTTTTAAAAGTTTTTCAGAGTGACAGTTTAATTCAGATGGCGGTTTATCTTATATGACAGGTTATCGCGATTAAAGAATATCTATATTTTAGTTTATTTAGCTGACAGATTATCTCGTAGGCCGTTTTTCTCGATTACAGTTTATCTGAGACCTCTTCGATAATTTTAAGGTTTTAAAGTTAAATGTATATTAACGACTTTATTATCCCGGTAAAAAAACATCTTAGTTCATCACTTTATAAAGTCGATTTTATCTCGGCGACATTTTTTTGACAAAGACTAATAAATTCAACAAATTAGGCAACTTATCACGGTGACAAAAAAGAATCGGCGAAATTTGGACGATTTTGTAGTTAATTTGAGTCGGTATTTTTATCACACTGAACTGAACTCAATAATAATTTATATCGATTAAATGTATTTTTCGGCGATATATTTTCGCAAAGACGATTATTTTATCGGAAACTGACATCATTTAACAATAACATATCGGAACATTTTCATGTCAATGTGAAAGTAATCAACACTCATTGCAATAAATTATAACAAACTCGGCGACTTTTCTACTGGATTTATTTACAGTGTAAACGTCAAACAAATGTAAAATCAATTGTCCAAAATTAATTATATAAGCAAAGCGACCTTTTCAGAGACAATTAAAGAGGTTTTTGTTTTTTTTTTTGTTATCTAAGCAGTTTTTATCAGATATAATTTTCTCGGCGACTTTTTGTTTTCAACTTGAAAAAGATTTAACTCATCTACTTTGTAATGTTACCCATTTGAGAATAGCGGATTTTATCTTATCTCAGCCACAATGCATCAACGTTCAACAGTATGTTTTCGGCGAAATATCGTTTTTGGGCGATTTTTTTGTTTGTTTCCGATATTATTTGTAAACAATATAAAGTGTCGCCGTGAGAAAAAATATGATTTCAGCTTTTTTTCAATATCTAATTTTTGTGCAATTCGACGAAAATTTAATTCAATTTATTTGGGCGAAACTTTTTTTTTACGGAAAACTTTCATAATTGTATCTCAGCTTTTTTTGTGATATTCTATGATTGAATTAATTTAAATTGGCCTTAACTCGATTGTATGAATTAAACGATTTACCAACTTACATAATACTTTTGGCCGAATATTAACAACTGCATTTATTTTGGCGATAATTAAACTCACGTAAATATTTATTACGGCGATATTTTCTCTATAGTTTTTTCTTATACATTAAATTAACAAAAAAAAAAGATTTTCTAAATAACAAGATCATTTTTTTATAGATTAAAAAAATATATAAATAAATATTTTATGATTAGTAGAATTTAAATTGGCCGAATATTTACAACCGCATTTATCTCGGCGATAAATCAATAATTGGCTGTATAATAAATTTTATTTTTTTACGAATAATTGGATATATCTCAACTGACCAATTGTTTTCGCCCAATTTTATTATTCGACATTCGCCATTTTACAAATGACAAGAATATAAAATTACATTTTTTCGAAAAAAAATTGGGCGACATTTTTTGGAGGCTTTTTTAGACGACTTGACTTTATAGCTGAACGAATATTGATTAGAAAATTTATCAAATTCAGTTCATTTTGTTACACTTTATGATTAGTCGTATTAGCCGCATTTCGATTATCCGAATAATAATATTGACCGAATAAAAAGCTCATCCAAATATTAAAAACCGAATTTATTTCGGCGATAATTAAACAATTGTCAGCATCTCGATTGGCCGAATAATACGATTAGCCGAATAATAAATTTAGACAATGTCGTTTTTTTTCGCTATTTTGTTGGTTCTTATTCGACTTTAATTCTAAATGACAAGATCATAATGGAAATGTTTTTCTAAAATCTTGTTTGGGCGATTTTTAGGCGACTTTTTTTAACTGAAGTGTTTTTAAGTAACTAATTAAATATAATATCAGCTAAATTCAGTTTACCGAAATCTGTAGAGACATAAACATTGTCTTAGTTCTTTTTTATCGACATAAATAGAAAAGTTCATTTCTTAAGAGCTGAAGCCGTTTAATGGGGTTCAACGTTGTTAAACACCAAAATGCATTTATTTTGCCATGTTTGACAGTTATATACCACATTAAAATAGTACCGAATTAATAATCCAGATGTCGCCTTGATAGAACTTGCATATTACAAGCCAGATAAAATCAAAAAAAAAAAATATTATGAAAAAATCTCACTTGACCGGATACTGCCATTCATCCGATAGCATGCTCTCCCATGCGACCAAAGTACGATGCTTTACGCTAACCACATAATCATAAACTGTGTCCTTGAGCGGAAATACACCTTCCATTTCACGAATAAATGTATCAATGCGCAAGCGTCCCGCTTCATCCACGGTAGCACATACAGACCACACCATGGAGTACAAGAACCAAAGCTTCGTCATGGCTTCCATTGTATCCGGATTCGTTGGGTCTATGCCATTCTCTTTCGTCGCTAGACAGTCGAGTAGCCGGCACAATGACTGCACTAGATTGAGTTCATTGGTAATGACAATCTCCTGACACTTGTGTCGTTTGAAATTCAGTATTTTCTCAAGGAAACGCTCGAACAGGGATTCAAGCTGGAATAAGCGGAGTTGTGGGGTTTGAGGATTATAAGGAAGGGTTTGTATCTTACGAGATCAGCGTAGATTTGTGGTTTCTTCTTTTGCAGCCAGGATTGAACGTACGGCCGCCAGCCCCAGTCTTTGTAATCATTGTACACCATTCCACAGCGAGACACAGTGGCCGGAGAAGCAACCGTAAGATCAGCAACCTGCAAAATTGAAAATTAATAAAATAATATTAGAAAAGATGTGATCCAACCTCAAATAGCAGTGAAACCTGCTCGGGCATTGTGATTCGTTCACTGTTCACCAATGTCAGCACCTTATTGTCATCCATCACAGAGTTCATGTTTTCGATCCATACAGCATCAACTGGACCATCAAAAAGCATCCATTTCTGATCAGCCGTTTCATCGGCACACACCTTTCGCATGATAGAGCTAAGTACACCGTCAAGCCATTCACCAGTCGACAAATTGTACTCTCCGTACAGTTCACCCAATGATAGCGATTTCGGGTTTGTCGGATACTCCATTGCGTCTACCCAACCCGCCTGTCCAAGTTTCTTCATTCTACCGAAAGCTCCTTTCAACACCTGCCACGTTACGGACTTTGCCGTTCCCGTTGCCCCAAGAATCATCACCGAATGCCTAGAGTTCTTGGTCTCGTACAACTGTATCACCTTCGTTATGGCATTCGGAATCGGTTGCAGTGCCAAATCAACAAAAGTCTTCTCAATGCACTCCTGAAACTCCTCGTAATTAATAACCGGCACTGTAACGCCTGGAAAAATATCCGACATGATGCCGTTGAACAGTGGAAAATCATCGGACGTTAACTTTGCAATGTTCATGTCCTTCATGGCCAGATACACCATTCGTTCTTCGTTCTCTTGTGGAAACTGTCGTCGCTTACGTCCGGCATATCGCAGAAGAGCCACCATTGACCTTAGTCCAAAATCATAATGATGCTGCTTAGACAATTGTTGTTTCGCCAATTCATACAAAGTAAACACTTTCTTCGCTAGACTCTTTGTATTCTGAAAGCCATCACTAAATAATAAATTCTCAGCAATGATTATATTATCCGGTACAATCATCGATATCGGACGAAACATTGATTTCAGATTGTCCGGTAGCTCAGTACGACCAGCATAGCCAGGATTCATTGTGATAAATAATCCAATTGTTGGTACTAGATTTATCATTTGATCACAGAATAAGAATTTCTTGAGTTTCTGTGCCAGTGCACTTAGAATGGACATGATCTGCTGAGCCACAACGGACAGAACTTCAATGTTGATTCGATTGAATTCATCGTAACATCCCCAGGCACCGGTTTGCGCTAGTCCCGAGAAACTCTTGGCCATACTCTTATAGTCAAGACCCTCTGAACAGTTGTTCACAATAACCCACATACCCAAAGCCTTGCCCAGATCTTTGACAGTCTCTGTTTTACCAGTACCTGCAGGACCTTTTGGACTACCACCACGATTCAAGTGCAGTGCTGTTGTCAGCGTAATATAACATCGATCCGTTAGCGGTGTAATCACCAACCTTCCAGAGTTCCCAGTATACTCGTAACCGTACCAGTGTTTCGTGTTTGTCTGCTTGATGACACAATCATCATGCTCTCGATCCCAATAGAATCTCAACTGTGAGAACCACTCGAAATGAGAAACATCCCGACAGTTCATACGATACATTCGATCGATTACATCCCGTCCATGGATCTCAATTGTAATAATCGTGTTAACCTTTAGCCGCAGCTGTTTGGCCAGATCTCGTCGGCTCATCTCAGACAGCTTGGTAAGTACAGTATTTTGTTTTTTGCGTAGCTTCTTTAGTGGTTTCTTTTGTTCAGTAATCTTGCACAGTGTTAGACTACGCGTACAGTCCGATGTCCACTGAATCTGTGAGCTGGTCAGACACAACTGACCGGGCCACATACTGAGCCACTTATCACGACTGGTCAGCATCTTCTTGAGTGACTGACGCGTCATGCGTAGCTGTTCTTTGAGTATGGAATGCATGGCACGCTCGATAGTGTTCAACCAACGTTCGGCCGGACCATTCAGAATGATAATCTCCAGGAACTGTACATACTCACCGTCGTCCGAGTACATACCCAGGGCTTCCCATTTTGGGATCTTTCCAATGGTGTTCTATCG
Organism: Bolitophila hybrida; assembly: GCA_027564075.1. Classification (NCBI taxonomy): domain Eukaryota; kingdom Metazoa; phylum Arthropoda; class Insecta; order Diptera; family Mycetophilidae; genus Bolitophila; species Bolitophila hybrida. Next base: position 10,564 of record JANSTU010027057.1, read on the forward strand.
AATAAAAATAAAAAATTGATAAAAATTAGTATTAGGAATATCGCACTTGGTCGCCTATACCCGATTTAATTTACACTTGTACAGATTGTCAAAGAGCTTTTTCATGTGTGGCTGAACAACGTCCGGCTTCTTGGCATTGCCCAGAATCTACAAACAAACAAAAAACACTATATTTATTTCTACAACATTAAATTTACTCTGCAATAGCTTGCCTCTAGCAAATCATCGTTTGAGATAAAGTAGAATCGTGGAAATAGCTGTCGCTTCGTTTCTAGATACTCCTCGAGGGCTCTCTGAATGTTCTCCAGTTTATCGGTCATTAGAATGAGTTTGTCCATGAGATACGGTGCAGGTTTGTAGTGAATGGCTTTTAGAGCGTTGGTGGCACGATGCATACTAGATGTTATCTCTTTCCATTCTGTTGGGGGATTTGAAAATAAATAGTAGAGTATCCGGTGAGTTTTTCTCACTATGATTTACTATCAGGTGAGTTAGTTCTCACATATGCGAAATTTGACGGTGACTTACGTGAGATTTTCTGTGATAATTTCCATCATAGTGAGTTTTTCTCACGTATGAGAAAAAACTCATTTGAATTGTTCTCACTAAATGCCAAAGAGTGAGACTTTCTCATAAATGTAAAATAAATAATATAAATAAATAAATAAAATAAATAAAAAAATTAAGAATTCTTCTGACGAAAATTCGAAACGCGCAATCGCGCAGTCAACCATAAGGAAAAAAAATCGAACACAGGATGCGTTATAATGTCATAATCGGTCTTTTGATTTATTCCTCAATCTGTAGGTGTAGTCAGTAAATATAACTTCGAGCGATGGATTTTGTGTAATTGTCTAAGGATCCCAGATACCAGGTACAGTTCTCGACAGAGTCTCGTCTTGATTACATCTTACGGTCTTACTGCTGTGGTATATTTAGATGTTTCATGACTCACCTATTGAAAAGTGACAAGTGCGGCAATTAAATTATTTTCATCTGTTTTCTGTTGCCTGTTAATTTGCCTCGAAATATATCTGCATGTCAAAAACTCAGGGTTTATACACACAGTGCAAACAAACTCTCATAAGACTCGGACCATAACTTTGCTTCTCGTAGCGCCACCTTCACAAATTTATAATCGTTGGAAAATTCTAGCCTTTTTGACCATTCTTAGGAAACCAAATAACAACAATATTGCAAAATGTTAAAGTTATAAAACTGTTCTCGTAATACAGAAATAATCTCGCCGTCGTAAAAACAATGCCAAACTTGGCACATCTGCCAAGCAAACATTCGAAAAGATGAAACAGGTTTAAGCTGGGAGTGATTGTTGTTCATGAGCAACAAATTACGTGGCACAAACGATTTCAAGACGGACGGGAATCTATTAAAGATGCCGTACGTCCCGGACTATCACGCACCACTCGAACACCTGTAGCAATCCAAAAAGTTTGTGATTCCATTGCAGAAGATCGAAATGCGCCCATTAAAATGATAGCAAAGGCTTTGGGAATGCCGTGAAAACTCATTCCAATCACTTAATCGCTATTAACGACTCGGAATAAGACTACATTTATAATATTTGAAAAATATCAAGCCATTCGTTTTTTATTATAAAAGTCTTAAGAGAGTTTTATCGCAATGTGTATATAAACCTCGAGGCTTAGACACAACATGTGACGCTGGCATTTGTTTGATTGTTTCTATATTTGATTTGTCTGGGCGTCTACCTTCTTGGTTTATGATGAAACCCAAAATATTTTTTAGACGGAACCCAAAATCCTCAATTCATTTGAGCACGGGTTGAGGTTTCGATAACAGGGGTAAAGGTGACGATAATATCGAACAGATAAGCCATCGCTCCTTTCAAGCTAGAGAGCATGGTGTCCATACATTGCTGGAATATTCCAGTACCCACTTTTTGGGATTCAGCTCGCTGTGTGTATTTATTATTATATATTTCAATATAAAGCAAAAAGTCTAAATGTGAGCATGCTCACGAACAAA
>JANSTU010027068.1:0-12569 GCA_027564075.1 Bolitophila hybrida
TGAAAGTCTATTGTGTTTTTTATATAAAACCATGTTTATTTTATTTTATTTAAAACTTACAGAAAATGATTTATGAGTGCTTTAAAATAAATGGGGCATGTCGAAGTTAGAGTTAATTGGCGAAGTTAATTTCGGTAGTTGTATCAGGGATGTTGGTGGGAAGACGCGTTTGTGTAATGTTCAATTAGTTTGTACATTTACAATCAGTCACATATACATCTGAAAACTAAGTGAACTGAAATATCTAATGCTATATCCAGCCTAGCCTCCGGTAGAGCAGCCGGAGCAGACAATATCCTATAATAGAATTCTTCAAATCGGACCCGTCACTTTCAACAGAGATCCTATTCCCCATGCTAGTACAGGCATGGGAGGACGATTATATTCCTGACGCTTGGAAGTCAGGAATAATTGTTAATAAATGGATTGGTATATGTCCGCTGAAAGTGGACTACAAGGTCATAGCAAAGGTTAACTTATCGAGGGTACAGGTTCCATACCGAATAAACGTATCGTTATGAAACAATCAACAGAGTTGAGATCCTCGGTGTACAAAATGTTCGTCGACTTCGAAAAAGCTTTCGTCAGCGATTTGGCATGCACTACGTACCTACCAAAATAACCAACATCATGAAAGAGATGTACGCCGGATCTTTTTGTTGCGTCTTACATAATGGCAGGCTCTAGCTTCGTCGTGAATAGTGAGTGCGAAAGGGACGTCTTCTCTCGCCACTGCTATTTATCGCAGTGTTAGATGATGTCCTTGTAGATGCGTTGAGCACTAGTGGTCGCGGTATTCAATGTGGCCTGTACGACCACCTTCAAGACCTTGAATACGCTGACGATGCTTGTTTTTTAGCACATCGTCACGAAGATGTCGACTCAATGCTGCAGAATCTAGCGATTTCAGCAAGCCTAGTCGGCCATCGGATGAACCCAAAGAAGACGATGGAAATCCGGTTTAACACAAGCGAACGGGTGCATCCCATCCAACTCAACGGTGAACCCGATTGTTGATAAATTCTGCTACATCGGAAGCTTGTTAACTGTTGATGGAAGCACAGACATTTACATCTGTGCCCGAATGAACAAAGCCCGTTCAGTCTTTGCGATGATCATCTGCAACGACAAATCGGTTATTTTCTACAGTTGCGAGACGTAGAAAGTGACCTCTGCTCTGACCATAAAACTGCAAACCCGCATGTCCCGAATATGGATTAAAGGAGGTTCGAAGCAATATTTAGTATTATCGTACCAGATTTTGCGGGGAGTACTTCTTCATTACTTTAATATGAAGAAAATTGCGGCAGAGGGTCATCGAATTTTAGTGAACAAAATTATTCAGGAGTTGTCAGGATATGGAAGTGGATAAGTCGATAGTCACCATTAACCTAAGAGACATGAATGGGTGCCATAAAAGTTAAAGCCCCGCGACATCGAAAGGCGATCTTTTGCTTGTGCCAAAAATGGATGGGTTTTTTGCATCGCTCAAACCGAATGAAACGATCACAACAATCGGACTCAACTCTACTAATTGATTTTGCAGGTTGCAGCATGACAACGCTCGGCCACATATTGTAAAACCGGTCAAGACCTTATTTGGAAAAGCTGAAATGGGAAGTCCTACCCCACCCGCCGTATTCTTTAGACATCGCTTCTTTCCACTACTACTTGTTCCGGACGATGTCACAGAAGTTTATAATATATTTGTTTCCAAAATCCAAGTATTTTGAAATCATTTTTTTAATGATGAGTCACAAATAATCTAGAAAATTATTCGGAAATATCTCGAATTTCATAATTACTTTACTCTGTGTTCGAATTCTTTTGGAGAAATAATAATCGAACATATAATTTTTACTTTTATATCACGCTTAGGGAAAACAACCCTTGGGGAAAGGAATAGTACATTATTTCAACACCTTTTACATTTCGCAAAGGGAAAATAACCATTGGGAACGGCGGGTAGAGGGTCAAGTACCCTATGGTCAACACCTTTAAATTAAATCATTGCATGGTGCGCGATGTTTATCGAATGCGAGCAATATGTGAACTGAGTGAGATGTTGGTAGTGCATATACATTTGGAATCTATCTGGTAAAATTAAAAAAAATTAAGTCGCAAATCGTCTCAAAATGTACACATAACTACCAAACATGATGTCCGATTTCCTTTTTCTTTTTTTTAAAACAGGTATTTTTACAGTACCATTAAAGCTATATAAAAAAAATTATTATTATTTTACTCCTAAGTCCCTAACTACCTCTGCTCTTTCACGTTTTTGGCTTGAGAATAATGTGTAATTTTTACTTTGTTCCCTCTGTTGTTTTCGGAAAGTCAACTCAACTCAAGTCAATCAAAACTTATATAGAAAAATTAACAAAGTCAAGTTTTTTTAATAGAAAAACCAATCGAGTGGATTTTTAAATTGACAAATCAAATGAGTAGTATTTTTATATATCAGTAAGAGTTTCCATTAAATATAAAAGTCAATATAGAATCGTAAACCGAGACTATAAATTATCTATAAAAAACTCGCATAGGGACAGTGTGTTCATACGACTGGTCATGCTAATGTGCACGATCTCTATGTACCGATAATTATCTTGCTTTTTAAATTTGGGATCGTTAATCAACAATCCCATTTTATACAATTATTGTTTTATAAATCAAATGAAGTAAAAAAAAGTTTATCGAGTGATTTATAGAACACTGAAAATATTTTACTTATTTACTTTACGATTAGAGTCTTGAAAACCCAATTATCTGCTCACAAAAAAATCAAAAGAATCAAAAGAAAAGAACAACCATTTTTCTTGCATAAGTATATATTGTCTGCATATCATTTGTTTTAAAGGTATAATTATTTATTCTTTATAGTTATTAAGTTGTTGTTGTTGCTTTGTTCGATGGGGCAATTTTGATGGGATATTGGTTGGGATGGGCTAGGAGAAAACGCAATAGATTTACATATAATGTTGTTTGTACAAAATAAAGACGAACATTTTAAAAATATGCATAAATGTTTGTATAATTAATTTTATGTATAGTATAATAATATTTAGTGTTGTTGTTGCTCGCAAAAATTTGGTATAATATATAAATTTAAATATTTAAGTGCGCCCTAAATGCACATAATTTTGTTAATATTGTATTATATTAATTGTGTGTACATTTTGTTTTGTTTGAATATGGAGGCGGAGGAGTATTAACTCCATTGTGTACACACAGCAGTCAGTGCCATTTTCCATTTTGTCTGTGTGTGATGCAAATCAGTCCCACACTCGAGAATACTGTTAATATAATTATTGAAAATGTGTATAATTGTTTGTTTGTTTGTGTGTATAATTTTAAAATGTTTTTTTAAACTTGTATCAATTCGATGTAAATTACACAGATGGTGATAGAAAGTAGACCTTACAAGTGTTTTTTTAAACACATTTTCCAATAACACATTTTGCAGCAAATTTTATCTGCATTTTTAAATTATGCGGTAAATATATCAAAACACGTGCTTCACGGTTTTATAACAATTCGAAACGTGATAGCAAGTAAAATTACGAAAAAAGAATTACAAAATTTAAATTCCTCAAAATAGAATAAAACAAATTCCCGATTCAATTCGAGAAAAATTTAATGGCAAGCAAATATTGCTCTTAAGAAACGTTTTCAAATACTTATTATCTAAAAATTGATGACATATAAATGCGCTAAGCCTAAATGACTCACGCCTGAGAAACTAATAATTAACTTATCGAGTAATGGCATAATCAAAATCACACTTTGCCCACACACGGTTCCAGAGGCTGAGGCAATGTAAACCGTGGTGCAGTTACAGTAATCGCGATAGTTTTATTTTAAAGTTTATAAAAATGTATGTGTTTGTGAGCAGATACTATGAAAAAGAGTATAATAAATCTTATCATAATTTGTATGTAAGTATATATATTATATAATGTCTATTTGTAATATTTGTTTAGTGAATACTAGCCTAAGAAACTTGAATAAACAACACGCTGCACACTGTTTTACACACACACACACGAATGGCGCGCACAGGTGTAAATATATCACACCACACTAACACCTTGTCTCAAGCGATAGGTCTGAGTCGCCTCCACCACCAGCCGAAACCAATGTCATTGACTGTTGCTGGACCAGTGAACTGCTGCATTTTATTTGTTCCAAATATGTGGAGAAGTCAGCGGATGGCGCCGCGGTCTTAAAACTGAGGCTGGGCTTCATTTGTTCACTGAGCCGGCGAATATTGAGCTGCAATTCGTCGTCACGTTGTGATAGTGAAGAGAAACTGTGACGTGGCTGCATATGTACGCTGGCCGGCAGTACATTTAAGAGTTGCGTCGATGTTTGGGGATCTGCTGGTGGAGGTGGTAGCTTGAGGGGTGAGAGTAGTTGCATTGGAGTTGAGATGTGCTTTTTGGCCGGTGTTACCTGTGACGATGGAGGAGCATCAACAAACGAATCATCAAACGTTTGAGCTGGAGACTTACTACGCTGCAAACGAGGTCGTTGACCACTGAGCAGTGGAGATTTGTCGTCCAGCTGGGAAGACATTGACTTGCTTTGGCGTCTCAAAGTTGGTTTTGGCGAACGCTGCTGCTTGTGACTGTTCTCCGAGTGCCGGTAGATCCACGGATCATTATCGAGACTGGATTTGTTAGATTTTGGCATCGATTTGAGGGTAGCACTGCGGTCTGCGTTTCGAGGGGACATGGTGTTGGGCATTTTTGTCCATGGGTCGCTGGGCACGTAAACCAGGCATCCTGTGCTTCTATTGTTTGCATACCGATCACCACCAAAGAAAACACCGCCGGCGCATTCAGACAGGTTAGGTGATGTTTGTTCACTGTGAGCCTTTGATTGGGACTTGTTAGATTTTCGCTTTTGACGATTACTATTTCTGTCCTCGGCCGATTCATCACTACCGGTAAGCTGAAGAACGATGTCATTCTCGTCGGACACAATAATTGCCTGTTGCTGTAGAATTGGTGGTCGTGGCGAAAGACTACGTGTTGTACGTAGCTGACGTTCCGGTCTATTGTTCGTGATTGACTTTGATTTTTCTAGCAAAGATTTATTGCTGATTTTCTGCTGTTGTGGTGGAGATGGAGGCGGTGGAGGTGGTGAAAGATCAATTTGGCGGCTATCTTTAGTGGTACGCTTGCGACCTTCAGGATGAGGACTTGTTGCTGCATTCCTCGTGGGAATATCACGTCGAGGACTAGGCCGCGCTATGCTCGGACTTTGTAAACTTTTAAGATTTCGATCAATTCCGATTCTACCATCCGCTGAGATAGTTGAACGAGTCGGTAATTGTGGGCTGGTGGCTGCGTCACGCTTCTCTTTACGACTGCGTACAATTTTACCCTTTTCGAGCAATATTTGTTGTTTTCTTTCTAATGTTGTTAGGCAGTTTTTCAGTGTACCCTCCACGCTGATGGCACAGTTGCAGGTTAGGCTAAGTTCGCTGACGCGATGCGGCAAAGGAATTGGTTGATGGTGAGATCCAGTGGAATGCGGAGAAGGTGGTGTTTCTGTGGAGTCTAGGCCACACGAACACACGGCAGATTTGATGGTGCCTGTTAATTTTGTTGGTGTAGGTTCGTCTTCGATGGCCGTAGGTACAGCATACGATGACAGTCGATGGCCTTGCACCTCGACGCTACCGTGCGTGGTGGCACGGGCTCTGGCCCGCCTGTCGTGCGAGTGAGCAGCGGCAGCGTTGGGGCCGGGCCCCCTTTGCTATAGAAGTTTCTCGGCGACAGCATTGGTGGACACCGAGCTGGCGGTGGACACCTCTCCTAAAAAATGGTTAATTTTTAGTAAATGTAAACGTGGCGGGGATTCCTAATGATATACCTGCATTCTCGTTGGTGGCTCCACTTTTTGGACTCTTAGTAGGTCCATTGGGAGCGTTCTTTGATTGTCAGTTGACCAACTCAACTGACAAGAACTTTTTTAGGCGATCCAGGTACTGGTTGTACAGCTCAACATCATTGTGTCCGGCACCCTCTACCCATAATGGCTCTACAGCTTTTGGGCACTTTTCGTAAATACTGATGCCATGTGAAAAATCAATAACCTCGTCGTCAGTGCCATGGATCACCAGCACTGGTGACTGTACTTTTGGCATTTTATCGATGCTGGGAAACACGTCAAAGAACCAGGTTCGTTTGGTGTTTGGGAATGCCACACGCATGCCTGACATAAGTGGCGAGTGCAGAATCACTGCGCCGACTTCATACCGAGTTGCTAGGTCCACGGTAGGCACAGTACCGATACTTTGACCGTACAGGATTATATTCTCTGGTGCTATGTTATACCTATATAAAAAATATATCGTTATTTCAATGCTAATGAATTTAGAAAATCTAGAATATACCTATTCCTGAGCGCGTGCCATGCAGCATCAATATCTGCATACAAATTCTTTTCCGAAGGCTTACCGGTGCTTTGTCCATAACCCGAATAATCATAACTGTACATAATCGGATAAGTTTCTTAAAATCACGAAATATATATTTTTGTTTACCTGAAAATATTGCAATTTATACGAGCGCCCAGTCCGAGATAGAAACTACTCATCTGGCCCAGATCGACGGCATTACCATGCGAGAATAAAAGTGTATACTTCGAATTCGGGCAGCATTTTACGTACATGCAGGATATCACGTTTCCACGAGATGTAGGTGTCAAAAATCCCTCGACATTCTCTTTCTCGCGCTCGCTATACTGCCATTCGGCACGCTCTGTCAGACACAGATCATATTTCGTTTTGGTATCATCGACCGACGTCAGTTTATATGTTGGCTCCGGTGGCAGAAAGGCAAGTTTGGCCGCTATGCGACCAGGACACGGTGGGCAACAAAATAGGCAGCACAGTTCACTAAAACTTAAGTCGATTAATCGGTTAATCTTGGGTTGGGTTCGACTTGAATGGAATACAACGCAAATCTGGAAATGCTCATGCAGGATGCAGCAAAAATCTCTAAAAATCTTAAAAATCATGTCTAGTCGTTTATGAGACATTGACAGGTTGCACATTTCGCTGGAAAGCGAGAAACAAGCAAACAAACAATAAAAAGCCACACAAACACATATAAAGAAAATAACAAGAAAAAAACAATGAGAATCGATTTGCAGACAATGCAATTCCATATAAAAACTATGAAATACAGCCATCAACTACAAAAAAATTACCTTAAACCGTTCATTGTGCGATACCAGGGGATCTCTAAATATGTTCAAACTACAGTTACGACAACTAATCAGTCTTTTTGTGATCGAATTTACGAGTTTTTGTAGCAACTATATACAATCTAGACAAAGTGTTCAGCCATTTTGATGAATTGTGAGAATGAAAAATGAGAATAATCGGAACAGTGCAAAATTTGTCGAACTGTTTTCGATATTGAGAAGTGTCTAAATTGTGAGTGGGTGCGTTTAATACTTGATTAGTGAACTTCCACTAGGCAATACTAGGTGGCACAACAGACGTATATAAGAAAATTGAGTGAACATAAAAATACTATTTTTGATTGTACAAATAAAGTCAAATATGCAGTATAGGGCCCAGCTCACGATAAGAATTTGCCCCTAATTTAACTGTAACTTTTGAAAGTCTTATCACTAGTCTTTCAAAAGTTACAGTTAACAAAAGTTAAAAATGTTCACACAGAAAAATCTCCAAACAAAATTCAAATCCTTAAAATATTCCAAAACAGTTTGAAAACCAAAGTTTTAACCAAATTTTCTAAAATTGCATTGTAAGAAACTTCCGTTTTATTTCTCTAATAAGTTTGATAACCTAGTAGCCCATCCGCACTTTAGCACTTTAAATGTACTTTGCCAACTGTACATTTAATGTCCTTCAAACATATTATATAAATGGCGAAAGTACCTTTCGAGCTTCTTAAAAAGTTCTTTTAACTTATCTTTAGCGTTTAAATGTACCATACGATATTACGATATACTGTTAAAGTAACTGTATAAGTACATTAGAAGTTCATTTAACTTTACATTTGTGATTAAATGTAAATAACAAAATACATATAAATAATAAATAAAAATATTCTCCTTATTCCATTTATATTCTTATTCTGTAGACAAATAGCTGATTCCAAATACATTTTCCAAACTCGCTTCCGATTGTTATTTTGTGTATCCAAAGGGGAACATAGGGGACATAGCGTCAGCGGGCATAACTTCACGGTTAGTTTTGGCATAAGACCATCGTCACAGCGTCACCGGGCATAGCCTCATGACACAAATAAAATCATCGGGGTTATGATTAATGAGTGCGTTTATTAGGTCTTTCGCGTTTGTGGAACAGGATGGAAACAAAATCAAAAATATGAAATATGTATACAAAAATTTAAAAGAGTGGTGTTTTTCTGTTTATATGGTAACAGATATGGTGGAGATAGCGATTTTCTCAGAAAGGGTAATTTATTGGTTTTATTGGTTTTTGCATATTCCACGACTCCGTATCCGCCAATCCCAAGAGTTGTTTTCCTTAAGCGTCTTTCATATATATGGTACTATATGGTACTATTCCAAGACCTACTATCCTTTTTGTCAAAAGGTTTTGGCCTTAGGATACTATTTTCAACGAGCTTGGAGTTCACATTAAAATGAATTGGTAAGAATTTTTTAATTGTTACCTGTGCAGGAATACATTTTGCGGTGGGAGATCTTGATTAATTTATTGGAAAATAAAATTATGCGGTGTACGCTAAATTCGTAGCCTTAGACACTTCCATATACGTATTTCACTCATTTCATATTTTAAATCCGTTGCCATATGGCCGCATTCCATTTCATTATCCCCATTGTGCCCGCTGACGCTGTGCACAATGACGCTATGCCTGATGTTGATGTGCTGATCCTGATGACGCTATGCACACTGCCGCTATGCCACGTGACGTTATGAGGCGTTACCTATCCAAATAAATACTTCGACAGTCGGTTCCAAAAAGCAAGAGCGTACCATTAATAATATTAATATTTTAATTAGAATTATAATTTATAAAATAATAGGAACATCAATACATTCATATTGTATTACATATTTGGATTAGTGGTACGCTCTTCGCTTTTGGATCCGACGATGTACTTCAGCTACTTTTAAAATACTCTTCAAGATCAACGACTTTTGGTTACTAAAATTAGTGTACTCTAGCTACTTTAAATGTGCTCTAAAACAACCATGAACATTTGTGTACTACTACTACTACTTTAAATGTACGCTTATCGAACTCTGGCTACCTTTAAAGTATTACTGAAAAATTAATCTAACCTTAAAATAATTTCAATTTTTCATAATTTTTTTAATGAACTTGAAAGTTCTTTAAGAATGAATTTTCCGTACCTTGGGCTGCTAGGGTACAAATAAATAAAAAAATAGCTTCAGGTAGTCTAATATATTATTATTATATAATGCATCACATTTCACCCCAGCTTTCAAAACCGCTTTAAGAGATGTGTGAACCACCCCTACAAAGTTGACATTCATCTAATACCAAATTACGTTATGAATTATCTCAGTTATTTACATTTAATGAAATAGAAGTTTTGTTTAATAAAAAAAAACTAAATTGTAATAATCTAACCAACGATTTATCCTTTTCCAAAAATACTAAGCTGCCAAGACGCATCTCGTGTCATCTAATAATAAAGACCCACACATTGAAACTCCCCTTAATTATTATTTCCTTAATGGACTTGTTCGTAAGTACATGTATGATCCAATTACGAGTAATTCTGAAAACCAATGAAAATGGATGAACGCAGGTGATTCTATATACACGAATGCGTTGCATGTTTTTGCATGGACATTAGACAGACCATAATATGCAATTACTCTCTGTCTATACTCTTATCATGAAAACACACATACACACACATACTAAAACTCAAAAACACAATGTTCGACATGAGTTTTTGTGTTGTGGTTATTTGTGTTGTTGACTGCACTTGTTTTCTTCTGTTATAGTACACGAGTAGGTACTGTGCAATTTGTGATGCGCGCACACTGCACAATAATTAGAGGAAAAGCTGCGATTCGCTTGGTGGTGTAAGTGTGCACAATTGTGCGATGTATATACTATGTGTGTGTGAGTGTGTGTGTGTGCAACAAAGGTGTCGGCATTGAAGATACACACTCGTGCACACACAAAATATCAACACACGCTAATTGCATTATGCCGCGATGCACGTCCGGGTGCCCAAGCGCAGATGAAATACACCTTAATTGCACATGCGCTGATTGCAACTGCCAACAAATTAAAATGGTTGTTGATATTTCAAAATTACTCGCTTATTATAGTATTAAATTAAAAAAAATGCTTGATTCTCTGCATATGACATAGTCGTATAACAATAATAATAATCGGTGGAGATATAAATTTATTAGTGAAAACTCGAGCTACTCTCTGCCGGTTAACATCAATGCAAGACACTCCCCCATTCACAATATTACTAGCAAAATATACAATGGCCCATTCTTGCACTGTGTTTATTTGCTTAAATCTCCCTCAAGCATAGCTAAACAGCGTCAAGTCGGTATTGTTGTACGTGGGCGACCTACAGTGATTTTGTTTGTATGACTATCACACCTACGCACCTAATTTCTGTTTGTTAAGAGCATTAAACATCGGTGCGCATAACGAATAATACATTTACGCATATATAGTAAATAAAGTATACCTTGCAGTTTTATGATGGATATTTCATGGCTTTTTCTGGTTTATTTTATGGTTTTTGAATTGTTATTATTTTGTTTACGTTCGGCTTTGAGGTCTCGGCATGCGGGCTCAGTACAGATCCGGCAAACAATGAGCCCGTGACAAAGACCGTGTGCGCATAGTGTATAAGTCCGGATAATGGGATTACACGTGTGTCGCGGCGGTGTCAGGCGTTTAACGTTTATGATGTAATGCGTTTGAAGTCACCGATCAAAATACATTTAATAAAAAAAGAAATGTGTCTTTAGTCATTGTCCATGTTTTATTGGCTGCTGTTTTTCAGACGATTTTTTCTTTAATATAATATTTTGTCTATTTTAATTTTAAATTTTAGACGACAAAGATTTATTCTGAATCATCGTCTTTAAACAGTTTCAAATCTTTTATGAAAACCAGCAAAAAAATAATATATACATAGTTCATAACATTTTTTTCTCTTAGAATATTTATTAGAGACAATTACAAAACATATATATAATCAGGTCGATGACATTCAGTTCTCACAGCAAGCTGTCTGAAGCATCGTACCATTGTTATATTACTAATACTATAGATTTACGTCGGGTATAGACCATCTCAAGTGATACATCGAATGTAAATCAATCCCAGAGTCGCTGCTCGGCTTTCCCCAGGACAGAATTGTTTCGGACGAAAGCAGTGCATAAAAAGGAGTAGTTGGTAGCTGATCCAAATGCCCACAGTACTTCCGTGTTCAGATAGGAGAGGATGAAGAACAAAGCGAGTATGCTTCCAAATCAATAACCTTTTTTTCACAAATAGGCTATTATTAGCAAATAGTCAAAATAATAATAAATAATTAACAAAAATAATATCTTCTCATTTAAATGGTGTTATAATAACATTCTATTAAGTTGCTATAATGAAATTAATACTTTTTCAATAAAAAGTTTTATTATACAAACACTACTAGATTATTTATATTTATTAAGTAAAAAACAGAATAAAAATAAATAAAACATTTTTTTAAATGCAAAAAAATAAGTTACGCCAATGAATAATATAATTTCCAATTCGAAAATATAACTTGACAGCAAATTTCGGCTTCGCCTGCTTGCTAACATATATATAAAATTGTGTTCTGTGTTTTTCTGTGATTTTGGGCCGCTAAACTCGAAAATAGTTTTTTTTCTATGCATAGAATTTTAAGATATGATTTTTTAAAGCAAAAAAAAAACAAAAAAATCGTAGTCCCACATTATTGAACATAAATTGTCTTAGAATTAACCGATATGGTAAGGTAATGTATCTGTGAAAATTTAAAAGAGCAAAACAATGTTTAGTTTATCATTTTTAACGTGAAGAGGGCACTTTTACGAAGAAAATGAACTGCAGTTGAAGAAGATGTATGGAACGAAATTATTTACAATTCAGTGAAGGTAAGAAAATTCGCCTTTTTACTATATTTCTTGAGTTTTAATCGTTCAAATTCATCTGGGTCAGAATTTTCAGCAGTTATTTCGTTTCAGCACGGCTTTCATATGATTTGGCTTGTGATGATATATCGGAGGTTTTATTTTTTTCTTAAGATCATATTTAATTCCATTCGAATGCAAAACTGGAAACGTAAACCCATCAGATGATTTTTCCGGGTAATCCCATCCCATGGTTTTTCCGAAGCCTTTTTTTGTTTAAATAAAAAAAATGTGAATAGATCAACTGTGATATGGCACAGTTTATCTATCCAAATAATTTGCATACCAAATTTCATGAGTTTTCTGTTAATAATAAATAATAAATAAAATAAATAAATAATAAATAATAAATAAAATAAATAAATAATAA
>JANSTU010027079.1:0-15485 GCA_027564075.1 Bolitophila hybrida
TACTAATAAATTAAAAATTAATTAAAAAAACATTGTCCAGCGGACAAAATTGTGAATCTAAACCATTCTCAGATCCCAGATGTTTTGAAAAAATAGAAGAAAAAATCGAAAAAAAATAGTAATGTCACAAGATTTTGCAAATAATTTTTATTTATTTAATTACATTTAAATGGGGGGACTGGCGACTTTGCTGTTTCGATTTTGTGGCATGAAATTTTTGGCAATATTGTTGTCAAATTTGCGCGAAAAAAAAATCGAACTTAAAAAAATCGATAAATCGATTTTCAAAAAAAAACGTTTTTTTTCGATTTATCGTTAAATCGACCAGCCCTAGTTCCAAATATAATGATGCAGTTATTGACGATTTGTGTAATGTTTCATGACACTATTGTTCCAATTATTTATTGTTTAATATCAAGCAAAACAAAAGAAGCTTATGAACAATTATTTTTTTCAATGTGTGGTTTGTGCTATTTTCATGGATTAGACCCCACTCCAAAAAAAATTTAACAGACTTTGAAAAGTCAATATCATTGGCTGGAAAACAGTTTAAAGGTTGTTACTTTCATTTTGGGAAGATTATTTGGCGAAAAGTGCAATCTCTTGGTCTACAAAGAAACTATGGTTTGGCCGTGGTTGGTCATAAGCACGCAGGTGTATACGAAATTATTAGAGTTCTTCAAAAAGAATATTTATACACGCGTGTTGTTGTTCAGAAAAATATGTTAGGTGAAGACAATATGTAAGATAAAAATCGATAAAATTATATAAATATTTTTCACCGTCATGGTTTAGCTCGAAGGGCCCGGCTCGAACATCCATGCTAATCGTGTCGGTGAAAAATCGATGAAAAATCGGTGATGCATTAAACGGTGAATTGTGGAGCGGTTAACCGTGAGACGGTGAAACGTGAGGCGGCGAACCGTGATCGGTGAAACATTTGAAATCCACTAAAGGCAATCCATGGTTTAGTACTACAGTCTAAGAATCCTGCGTGATCTTGCATTCAAAGCATGGTGCTGCTTGATCTCTTCGTAATAAAGCAGATAATTCGCAAAGCTAAATTTAGGTTTGAATGTAGTTATTTTGGTCGTGACAACTCTGCTCAAGGTATTTGAAAGAAAATCGAAGGGCTTGGAGTTCTCAAAGATAAGACTGTCAATTTTAATGTAATTACTTCAAATGAATTCAACAGATTTTTCAGTGGCGTACAGTCAGGGCAATCTTCAGCATGAACAGATTTTACAATCATGGATCCAAAAAAAAAAATTGATATTGATATGCCATTCTTAGCGTCAAATCCAATCCGGTATCGACAAAATGGAATTAACTTTTCTGATATTGAGCACATAACTCACTTATTTAATACTATACTAGCCACAGGTCAGTTTCCTCTATTGTGGAAGACATGCCTTTTGTTTGTCCTATCTCCAAGTGCAATTTTCCAAGCACAATCATTGATTATAGACCTATTAATTCATTAATCGGATCAACATCTTCGACTTTATGCTTAAGACGACGATTTAAAACACTTTCAATAGAAACTTATTTTTGTGAAGATAAATTAGCGATAACAAATATGGCTGAATATATAATTTTCAAATGGAAACGGGTTGGTTGCAAAAGGTAGCTTATTCGGCTTAAGTTCAAATTATTATTTATCAATGTGGGTTATCCTCTTTTATCAATCAAATCGAATTCATCCTCATCCAAGTCCGATATTTGTTCCCATTTCCTTTTTTGTGCATTTTTGCTCAATTACATCAGTTTCATAGGAAACATAAGATTTCTCATCCAAATCGCAATTTATAATTCTAAAATATCGGAATCAGTACGCAGTTGAAACTTGCTTGCTTCTTCAAGAATGAAACTCGTACTAAAAATTCGTAATTCTAATACATTTCTTCTCATAAACAGTCTCTAAAGTGTGTTGCGTTACATTAAAATTAGTATGCAATTAATTTTAACAACAAGAAACCGAAATAAATTTGTTCAGCATAATCAATATTTTAGGAATTATTATACAAATTAGAAATACACAATTATAATATAAATTAATATATTTTCTAAAATATTATATTGAATTTTTCATATTTTTAACAAGTTTTTCAGTGGTGGTGTTTTTTATTATTTATTGTGATATTTTTTTGTGATTTTTTTTTAAAAAGCTATTAAAAAAATCACGTTTTTAACATTTTTTAATACTTTAAAAAATACACAATTATTACTTACAAATAGCTTTTTATTTATATAATAAACTGAGCCGATTATTGTCTCAAGTTATAAAATATGTGTTTATTGATAACTTATCTCATTCCATCGTTTTATATCGTCAAGAAACACCTCCTAAAGTTTTATGATAAAATTCGTAATAGGAAAAAACTATTGTAAGTTATAAAATTCGATAATTCCAAAAATATTCACAACTAAATCGGAATAAAACTTTAAATGCGTTTAGGAGGAAATCACACTCAGAAACCGCTCGATTAATATTGATGAAACTTTGTCTATTATCGATTAATGGCAAACGGTGGTGAATTTCCATGTGAAAACCTTTTTTTTTAAATGTCGTTTCCTATTTTCGTTTCTGACGTTCCAATATAAGGATAACATTATGACCTTGTTGTTATACCTAATAAAGAAGCTGGGAACAACTTGGTCGAAAAAAAGCTTGCTTTTCGATTTATAGACTAAACACCTACCTGTAAGATACATTTTTGGCAAAAATTAAATTTACAAGGCTTTTAACGCCTTTCTTTCTGATCATTTACTTTTTTGGCTCTCACCCCTATCACCCTTTAAAGGGCTTTATAGTTTGAATGAATATATTTACTACTTATATACTTACTTATATATATACTTATACTTATACTTACGAGTATATACTTGTATATATATACTATATATATATATATATTATTCGTATTTATTTATCACGGCCTACTGCACACAATAGGAAAAGTGCACGATCGTGTTATATTTAGCCGTTGTAGAGAACAAAAATGCCCTTTCTGAGCAGCAATACGGATTGGCTAAAAACAGCAAACCTGGATCTAGCAGATCACAGAACGGAGGCAGTGCTAGCGACGAGTCAAATTTAGAGACTAGACAATATAGTCCAAAGACTCAGTGAAATATCTGGGAGTAATGCTCTACAACAGCCTGCAGTTCAAGGTACACATACATATACTGTAGAAAAAGACGTATAGAATCCAGGATTCTGCCAACCAGGATACGCTAGGAGACTTCTGTTATCCAGAGTGATCAGCTCGGTTATGTTGTACAATGCCCCCGTCTGAGCAGGAGCGTTGGTGATACAAGTAATGCGGAAGAAGTTGTCGAGGCATTACAGACTCACAGCTCTAAGGACTATATGTGTATTCAGAACGATATCCGACGAAGCAGTATACGTCATGGCCAGTATGTTGCCAATAGAAGCAATGACGAGATGTGTCAGATATATCAACGGGAAAATTAAACTACCGAAGTATAAGCTCAGGCAAAACAATCAAATCGTTAGCCAAGTGGCAAGATCGCTGGGACAGAAGCACAAAAAGTCGATGGACGCATATATTGATTACAAGCATCAACACGTTCATCAACCAGTCATAAGGAGATTGTAACTAAAATCTGATACAATTTCTGTCAGACCACGGAGGATATAGCCTGCACAGGTTTGGTCACGACAGTTCGGCACTTTGTCCAGACAAGCAAGAGGAAGACGCAGAACACGTGATATTCAATTGCGTTCCGACCTTCATTATGGATTTCATATTGCTATCAGAAAGCAACTGGAGAGATAACTTTGAAACGAAAGTGCAGGCGCAACTGAGAAGAGCAGTCAAAACAACTGAAACAACAGAACAGACCCACAGAGAGAGTGGTAGGGACGACAAGGGTGTGCTTTAATTTTGTGAATCGTACAAAATCATCGTTGATGATATCTAGATTCCACATCCCTATCTTAGACAAAAAACACACACACACACACAACATCGTTATGCTACGATTGCAATCGATTTCAATCAAAAACTTTCCCCTGTTTGCCCATGAAGTTTGAGCGTCAAATATTTTTTTTAATTATCAGGGAGAAAATTGTATGTCTATGGCTTTTCAGCCATATTTTTAATGATTCTGATGGTTTCCACTCTTCATTTAAATATAAAATTAGATGCAAAAAAAACAAACAAAATATCGTATTAAGATACATTTTTTTCTAATTTCGATAAAATTTGTTTTATATATTTTTGCTATTTTTAACAAAAAAAAGTGAATTTTGTGTTCTTTAATAAATATGCTATATTGCCTTAAAATTTCAACAATTTCTTAACTCAGAAAAAATACAGATTTTTCTTATAACAAGATACGACACTTATCGGCAGATTCTATCCGTACTTACTTACTTCCATAAAATTCTTGTCAATTTGTCATAATCATCATCATATTTATAAATAATGGTTTGGTTGCCTTTTTATACAGTATTGCATAGGTATGATATTTAGGAGGAGATTGTTGCCGGTGCAACTCTTCATTTGCCATCATCATAACCTTGTTTATTAAATCGCACAATTATCCCAAAAACAGAATATATGTTACAACTAGTGCTGATCGACGAATTCCTTTCGCATTCTAGAGTGGTGTCTTATGAATATACACACTGACTACCTAAACTGGTGCGTTTATTCCATTTGTTAATGGTGAGGTAGAAGGTGATATTATTAAACACACATTTGACGAGCCGGGTAATTTGCAGATTGTTTTTTTTTATTCCCAAACTTGTTTTGTCATTGATTTTCCTAATTAAATCTGTTGTCCAAAATCATACTTCAATTTCGAAATTAAAGGCCATACACCGTACCGAGCGGTCTCGATCACTTTCAAGGCTTACGCATTTTGCCAGAAAAAAAACCTATGCTCGATAAATTAAAATTGTAGTTCAATATTGCAAAAAAAAAACGCAATTTAACTATACCGCACAATGAAAATGTGTACCAGTATGTTTTTATTGTTAAATGCACTTAATTGTTGTCTCGAAATATCAATCGTTGTGGTCGTGACGAAATTCGACACATTTAGATCTAATTAGCTGTTAAGCTGAGTCTGTGCTGTATATTAATCATAATGTGCACCGCACAATTACATTTATAAGTATATTATTAAAATGAGCCCTTGAACGCACAAATTTTGTTGGTTTTTCATGTGTGTTATTACACAATTTTCGGAAAGGCTTTGTGTTTTATCATATATATATAGTATATTATAAAAGTGCGGTCATTTATTTGTATGTACTACATAATGTTTTTTTGAATGGGTGTAAACTATCCAAGGCACCCATGCTGCGCTGCGCTGACTGATTCGTATAAAAATGCGTTGCGCAAAAGTCTTATGTTAGCAGCATTTAATATCTATAAATGTTATAAAATAAATTATAAATACTACAATAACATATCACAGAAAAGCGCGTTGTGTGTAACAGTTTATTTGTGTAACAGTTCATTTGTATATATATAGTTTCTGGTGAACAGATATAAAAGATTGTGATCGCTCACATGACACACGCAAAAGTATTTGTCTTATTATTTCTTGTACATATGATTAATGATTTTGTTTGAATTGCGTGCACAAGCGGATTTAATATGCAACTCAGCAGTTTTACAGAAAATTCAGATTATAAATAATGAATATGCAAAATAATTATTTTTTAGAATCGAAGAAGGATATAGATTGCATCCTAGTTACATATTATAATTCTTAATTGATATACATAAAATGCATGCGTGATTGAATCAATAGCGTACAAAAAATATAGTCTGAATAAATCAAATAATTTACTTTCTTTGTGGAATATTTCAAATATAAATGCCGCACAACACCACACACACAAACTGTTTTGTTATTTATGAGCAAAAACTTCAATGAATACCCACAAAAAACATCATTTCACCTTCGCATACATTTCGCAGTTTTTATAGTGTCTCTTAGTCAGCGCAATTCTACATAATATCCTAAATATTATCATAAACTATATCTTAAAATAACATGTAGGTAAATGAATTTTATGAATTCCAGATACTTCTAGTTGACTCGTGGTAAGACATATGAGCGTTCGAGACAAATTATTTCAAGGCAGTTGCGCGCTATTGCCTAATACATCTTGTTATACATTTATGCCAAACACACATTATGTGATTATTAAAATAGCAGGAAAAACCGTATGTATAGGTATATTTAAGCCGCTTGAGCAGCCAAACAGAAATGTACTCTAATAATAAATAGCTTATACAGCTGTCACTTCAACTAATCACATTTTATATCAGCGATAAGTTGCTACAAAAAAATAGACAATAATTGATCTATACAGAGTACAATGTAATTGTATAGTTGACAACGTGGTTAATGAGATATAAGTTTCAGTATTTAGTAGGAGTCAGTGGAATTATGTGGCGTGTTTAAACTTGAATCGCCCCTACTCCAAGCCCGCTTTATGGGCTTAGAGTGGGGTATATCAAACGAAATACACAATAAATACTTTTCAGATAAAAAAAATCTGACTGTCTTTAAGGGATACTGGGAGGATAGTCAAATATGAAATAATTGGTAACGGATAATTACTCGTGGTTTCTCTTTAAAGTTAAAATGAGGAAAATATAAACAATTCACTATTTCATAATTAAATGATTAGTTTTTATTAATATTGTACAATAAATAACCAAAGAATATTTTAATGAAGTTTTTTTGTGTTTTTTTCTTCTTTTTTTAACTTTTAACTTAGAAAGGTTTGAAATGATGGCAATGGTGTTCTAATGGCAGAAGTTGGCATTTAAGCTGACCGAGAAAGTTGCCCAATCTTTCAGCAGCTGCTACTAAATAGCTTTAGCCGACCAGCTAGCCAGCTGGCCAAATAATAAAAAATGGACATCTTCAATCGACACCAAGTATGGAATCAATAATTCATACATTTATACTTCAACTTTAACAAAACCTTTTAAGGAGATAATTTCAAAAAAAAACAATTATACTGCAATTTAACTTGGATAACCTACTACAGGTCAAAAACGTATTCTTGGAGTTTTTATAGTCACGGACAGCAATGGAACTTTTAAACTGACGACAGCCAGCCAGCCCTTGCGTAAATCTCTCAGCTGAGACTGTGCGTAAAATAATGACAAAATCTCTTCATCACAATTTGGATATCGTAAGGACTGGTTGGCTGGTCAAAGCAATATTTTTCAAAGGTAATTACCGGCCCAAGTAACCATTTGCGAGAGAGAGTTTATCTTATTGCAACTAATCAAAGGAGCGTACAGACATTGGTACAATAATTTATAATTGATTTTAACATTGCATTCCTGGAATACGATTTTAGTTTTTTTTAGGAAGTCTCTTATGTTTTATGATTTTTTTAAGGGGCGTAGGGGTAAATAAATATTAAATTAAATAATTAAATAATGTTTTATGTTGTTAAGTTTAACACATCTTGTGCTGTGGGGTATTTAAATGCCGCTCAAGAGACATTTTTTTAAATCTAGCCGATAACACGCTAAAGTAATTAAATTCGCGATACATTCGCGAATTTAATTATTTTATACTGTAGAGGAAAGATGGGATTATAATCGATATAATTTCGAGAAATTCTGCGATTTCGGGTGGAAGTTATTCCTGGATGTACTCTATTCAATAAGGTAATGATGGCCTAGATAAGATGTCTCACCCGGTCGGTATTTAAATACCACAAAGCCGTATATGTATATGGATTTTCAGTGTATTTGTTTTTCGGGCATCTGAAAATATACGTTTTAACGAGAAAAACATGTTTTTTTCAAAACTTTTATTGTTTTATTGAAGTTATTGGTCCATTTCGGACTTCGTAAATGATATGACAATATTTTTAGCAACCCTTCTTCCTTTCTTTAGAGGCATTGGCATGGAATCCGCCGAAACAATCCGGATGCACATTTACCTTTAATTTGATGCAACCGTATTGAGTTTTACCTTTTCAGCTGCGACAGTCCTCCATACCAATCAAGTGATCGACTTGTTCTGTTCGAATTGCCAGCTCGGCTGCTCCGACGATTATTCTTCCAGGATTTTGAACGGTTTTCAGCCTCGATACGATTGCTTCCACCATATCCAAGCGGAATTCAAAATGGTGGTTTGGTTGGTTTTACTCATATAGCCGTCAAAAAAAATCTTATTCATCGTATTTACCTCTATCAGTGGAGCGCGGTTGGTCATTCAACCGCCACATTAATTTGTGGCTCGTAAAAAAATTGTCGAATGTTACATTATGCCATGCCGGTGATTCGAGGTTGGACAGCAGCCAACACTACATTTTCGCTGATACCATAATTTGCATCATTGTTTTAATACGCGCCTGAATATATGTAATCATTTGAAACAGATATTCCTCGGACGACGTCAAGCACCAGTACTTGTATCCAATATTTTGCATGGAAGTTTGCTTCATCAATCGAGTGCGAAGACACCGAACTGCATACACTTCCGATTCATCAAATAGTTCATTGGTGTCACTTTGGCGAATTTGTCACTTTGGTCGATTCTATTGTCGCATATTGTCAACCGTTGAATCGTTCCCGGCTCAACGAATTGCTCACAAATGAGGTGATCAACGAATCACAGTGGCTCCAAAATGAATCCAACCAAATACTTGTATACGATTACTGTGTCGGCAAGCTGAACTTGCTCGAATTTGTTATTGTCACGCTTTGAACACTTCGATATGATTATTAGCCGCCGTTCCTTGACGAACCCGCTTTGGTTGAGGTGCTGTTTCCTCAAATTCATATTCTGGGGGGAATTACAGATTACGGGTAAATGTCCCCATAATAACGAAACAGAAGCCACGCTGTCAAATTTATTCACATCAGCTAGTGTTTACACGAACATCTGGCAATTTTTCTATCAACGCCACGATACCAAAAATCATGAACACTGAGAACCCATTTATACGGCTATTGGGTATTTAAATACCGCACCTGTATCTAAGCCTAATATCAAAATTTCATCTAAATCGTACAAGCCGTTCTTAAATATAAGCAGGTTGATAATTAGGGAATGGAGGAGATGGATATGAAGAAAAGGACGCAATTACACTTTACCCCGACCCCATAAACCAGGGAAATGCCCCTACTTAAAGGGACATAGAAATTTGGTAAAAAAGAGATATTATCGTTTTTTGGGGTAATGTGAATTTATGTATCAAATTAAAGGTTTTTGAAATACCTATAGTTTAAAAAAAGAAAATCTCACATTTCTTGTGGAAGTTAGGAGTGAAAAATTATAATATATTTTTAAGTGTTAAATACGATTAAAAAAAATATAAGGGATTCGCGCAAACTAGCGTTCCATTTTGAGGTCTTTGAAAGTTATATTTATTCAAAAAATGTATGCAAAATAAGGATAGTTTAACTGATTACCATAATAAAATTTAGATTTATTTTAAATTGTCCGGCGACAAAATTGTGGGAATACAAATTGTGTGGCGGTGAAATTGTCCAACGGCATATTGTGGACGGCAAATTGTTTGCATAGCCGAATTATCACATTATTTCAAGATTTCTTTACGCGAAAACAACGAAAGAATTAAAATTATGTTTATTTGTTTTAAACTCTTTTAACAAGTAGTTGACTGACACCCGACATCAATGTAGGGCTACCCAGCCGGAAAAATGAGTCCACCAATTTTGTCTCTGGAACAAAAACAATTGTCAATTTTACATACATAAAGCTCTAGAAAAACGTAGGATTTTTTTTTTGCATTTTGGAAATTTAAAAAAAAACTAAAAAATGTTTTTTTAGATAATTTGGTTTGAATGATTCTCAAGTCAATCCATAATTTGACGCGCACGAGACAACCGATAATTAAATATACACTGGTTCATTTCTTTTTACCTGAATGCATATTAGAGTGGGTCGATTTTTTTAATTTGGAATTTTTTTGTTAAGTTTTTTTTCGTCGTTTGTTGCTTCCGCATTGCATTTGAATAATCAGAATTTTTGAACGAAAAGGGAAATACTGGAAATATTTTAATATTACAAAATCAGTAATTTAGCGATAACTTTTATTCAGACAAGAACAAGTTTATTATATGAATAGAATAAAGGTATTTTAATGTATAACATGTGACAGCCGCGAGATTTTTTTAATGTTGTAAAATAAATTAAAAACAAGATTTTTAAAAGAATTTGAAATATGAAAACTATTACAAAAAAAATAATACTGAACACTACCTCCAAAGAACTAGTAAAAATATATGATACATTCAATATCATAATTTATTCTATTTATTGGCTACTACTACTACTTATATAATTCATACAAAAAAATATATATATACGATTTTATATGATATTACGTTTAATTATTATCTAATAAAAAAAATATTGCAGACTATTATTTGCAGAATAAATATAAATTTCATATTTTATTTTTCACAATATCGTTAAATGGCTTTAGTACCCAGAAAAGATGTGGGTTTCTATTTGAGCAATATTTAGAGTCTTATGCGATATAAATAAGATAATAATGTCAACCAGT
Source organism: Bolitophila hybrida (assembly GCA_027564075.1). NCBI lineage: Eukaryota > Metazoa > Arthropoda > Insecta > Diptera > Mycetophilidae > Bolitophila > Bolitophila hybrida. The sequence goes on from JANSTU010027079.1 coordinate 10,559, forward strand.
TCTTCAATTTAACTACGTAATAAAATGTTAATTACGAAAAGAATAAATTAAAATCTGTTTCTTAGATTAAAGCATTTTGTACAGACCAATGATAAAATGCTACTGACATTCAATACAGGAATGTCACAAAAAACCAAAATGTACGAAATATTTTAACGATGTAAAATCCCAAGCGCATTATAATTGTGACCAACAAAGTTAGTTATCATAAAGATTTTATTACCTAATTATTATTAAAATTAATAAAATTATTAAAAATAATAAACAAATTTATGTAATGTAATTTAGAGGCTTGTTTAGAGAAGAAATGTAATTTCTTCAAATAGTTAGAGGGCTCACGTGAAAAGTTTGCTTGCTTCTTTTAATTTATCCTGGAAATTGAATCGTGCAAGCGAAACGGCTCATTTAATTTTCAGGATAATTTAAAGAAATAAGCATTCGGCGAAACGGTGTACATTCGCATATTCTAAAAGAAAATCTCACAACATAATAACACTTTACAAATTTTAATAAATCACAAAATAATTACTATAATTATAATTATAAAATATACATAATAACATAACATAATAACATATTCATAACTAGATTCTGTAATCAAATATAAATCATATATACATACCAACATATTTATGTAAAATACATTAAAACAGCGTTTAACGCTGATCTTATGATTTATCGATGCAAATTATACATAAGTTCATATAATTTCTTCCTAGGTTCTGATTTAATTACCCTCGATAATGGCATAATTATATGTTTAAAAATGTATGCTTCACGCGTTTTATCACAGCATTCCAAAACATATTATTTTAATTACATTTTCAATTGCTTACACTAACGGCGTATTGTAATAAAGTTATTATGCATAGAAAAATGGCGAGCATTTGATCCAATCTGCTAACAGCGCATGCGTGTTTACCAATTGACCAGCAAAGCAATACGTACAATTTTGCAGACATGTGGTGGCTGAAGACGCGACGCTTGTTGCCGTTTCTGCAATACATAAATAACACAATTTTATATCGCCCATCACACGGATATTAAATTATGATCGTCGTTTATTCCTTGAGAGAGTATTTCCTGATGTATATTTCTTGCGTTAGGTTATGTTTGTTTACATTTAAACTCTTAGACATATATTTATAAACCGTATTCAAATCGCAGACAGTTTATTATTCTAGCGGTGTTTACATGAGACGTACGAGTGCCAAAGAAAGTGAAAATGCTCAATGTTATTAATAATTGCAATAGATGCTCGTGTGATGTGCATTTTGCATGCATAATTTTGATGTTTGATTGTCTCAGAATACGCAAAGAAAATGTGAATTAGAGAAATTAGGTTGTTTTGTACATTTTATACAATATAAAAGTGGTTTTTCCACGCTAAAAAGTTCCACGTATATTCATCAATACGTAATTGTCACATGCAAAATCGGAATGTGGAAGAATATCTACTTTCCTACAAAATATAAATATTACAAGACTTTCTTTAAATCATTCAATTACAAAAACCACTTAGAATAAAAACATAATGCGTTTTTCAACACACACTAAATATATGCAAATTATTAACCATTCTATAGTAATATCTGTAATAATTAATAAGCATTCACACTATTTGGCCATCAGCGACGAACCTGTTTATCTAATATACTATATATTTAATATAACGTCTTTATCCACCCGGTGTTATTCGTTTAGTACAAGTGAAATTTATAATGAATATATTTTTATCGGAATTGTGCAATTGGTGGAAACTAGCTTTTTTCACCTCAATCGATTGGATTTACATATATTTATTTCGCAGACACCTCGAGTTATGCTTATATATATATTTATTTGTTTACTCAAGCTATATCTGGATCATGCGTGTGCGAGTTACCTACCCATAATCGTGCATATATTATACAACTTATACAATTTCACGTGAATGAACACGCTGACACCGCGGCATATGCTACTGCTAGTGTTGAATGTTTTTTTTTTGTGTCCGTAAATATAATTTACATTAATAATAATTTGAATATAAGCAATAACCGCAGGCATTTAATATATGTAAATTTATCTATGAGTTTCATTTAAAAGACGTAATATTATTAAATTATATTTGTTTGATTATCGACAAGGTCGCACCTGATTCGGAACTGAACATTAAAAACAATTACATATTCAATGTATTTTATTTTTTAAAAAATGCGTACGAACTTTCGATAAGTACCTATGCAGACATTATTTCAAGTCGGTCAATGAAGATTTTTTGTAACGCATTTTTTTTTGGTTTCAATTGAATGAAATTATGTTATTTGAACGGCCGACAGTCAGATATTATTTACATATTTATACATTATTCATTATACGCTTCATTTTAATAACTTTTAAAATATTTTATAAGTATATTAAATTAGATATTTTTTATAATATTACAGAGATTACATAGACATTTTTGTCAAAAAAATTTTAAAAAATCTATAAAAATAATTCGCTTTAAATAATAAGCGACATTTTTATAATTCCAAATATCACATATAAAACTTAAAAAAAACATTACCACTGTCTAAAACATTAAAAAATTTAATGTATATTTTAACAGTGTACGCTTAAACCAATAAACACAAATTAAATGACACACACATATATCTTGCGGCGATTTTAATTTTACAGGCTGCGCCATTCACCACTAGATGTCAGTACGCAAGCTAACAAATGTATGCAATTACCTGTGCGAAACCGCTTGTAAGACATCGATTTGGAGCCAGGTAAAATTTCATATAGTATTATAGTACGGTCGGTGCTGAGAGAGGTGTTTAATAGAAACAATCAACGAACAGAAACGAAAGACTGAAAATGCGACGAACCTCCTAAATGTTTGTATGCATTTATTTAATGGAATACACATTTCCAACGTCTATAATTATGTTTCTAAAATATCTAAATAATATAGATAATTAGAACAAAAGTCACACTGGCTGATCAATCAATGTTCGACAAATTGCTTATTTTTTTGGTTTTCTCAACAAAACTATACGATTCTCCCAGATAGTGCTTGTGTCAACCTATTTCAAATATGTGCACATTTTGTGATTGCAACCTTTCTCACAAATTTTCTCTGGGACTTTAAAAGGTAATCTCGGAAACAAAAGATGGCACACTCAGAATTTTTAATGACCTAATTAACGTGTGGACCTCATTGTGGTTTTGTATATATGGTATATACAATTATATTTATATGTGTGTGTGGCTCCCGAAAAAATGAGGTGACAAATCTAGCGTGTCGTAATTTGTTGTGACTGCGTGTATTGTTACCGCGTGGGTGTCACTTCTGTGCTCATGTTTACCACCAAACTCGTACACACACTCAGACACTTGATCTCGCGTGTGGTTGCCATACAGGTAAATATTCTCGCGTTTTTTTAGCGTATTTCATAATGTGTGTGAGTATATCCGTGCGGCTAAGAGCGCAGCATGCGCATTATCTGATTTAAAACAAAACATACAAAACGCGTCGAGATGATCACGTTGTTATAACAAATTATAGCATGGCACGCCGAGCGAATTCGAGTGCGCGCTTTTGTGTTTATTACTGGTTTTGAAGTGCGTTCAACAATAAATATTGATTGTGTCTGTGTGTGCGTGCGCGCGCACGCGATTACCCGCCAAATAAATGTTTTATGATCGATTTTAACCGTGGTGCATCTGAGGATTTGGGTAACGATTACGCGAGGTGTGCTTGTGTGTGGTATAATTGGGTTTGCTGCTGGCTTCTATAATATTAAATATACAAACATATATAAAAAAAATATATATTTTAAAGTATATGAAATACTTTCGCACTGACTTTATTTTAGATTTTTTTTTTTTTTTTTAAATACATAATAAAAATAAATATTGTGAAAATAGGTCTTCACTGTAAAAATTCCTTTAAAATACTATACAGTATTTCCTCCTTTTCTGTTTTTGGTGCCATTGCGTGGAATCTGCTGCCCAAGATTTTGAGAGTAATTTCTATGTTTTACATCCAATTATTCAGTGTGAACCATTATTTATGTCAACGGACAAACATCATTACATTTGTCATGCAAGCCTATTTTGCTTATTTAAAATAAAATTTGGCAACCAAGATAAATCATGGGCTTCTCACCAATCTGCAAGCAGTGTGAGGTTTTAATAATGTTGACGAAGGGAACACGTGATAATAACTACCGTTTGCTAGTGATTTGACGAGAACCCAAAGATCACAGCGATTTCTACTTTTTTTGAATAGTGAAAACGACAGCATACATCAGGAAAACAAATTGAGTACTCTAGTTTACTATCACCTATACGCCCAGTGTCACAATTAGCTAAAATTCTAGTGCCAGTTTTTCATGAATTACCCCATTCAGAAAAACAGAAATATGCGTCAGTCTTTTTACTCCAACGCAAAAGATTTAAAAGTTTTACGATGAATCCGTTGGTAAAGGAATCAATTAGCATGAGTTTAATAATTTGGGACGAGATAAGGGACTATCCAAAAAAGCATCAGAACTGTTAGCATCTGATCGAAAAAAACTTGCTTGAGAACTACAGGAGGTTACTCCGGACAGTCTGTCTGAGAATTTTCTGAACACACTTTAAGGCAGGGTCCCTCCTAGAGATCCACAAATGTGTTCTGATGCTCATGATTAAAATTACTCGATTATCATTTTCGGTAATTTTGGTAAGTCTTTTCAATCAAAGTTGGTTCTAGAGATCCCAATCGTATCCCAACATTTATAGCATGCAATATTAATATTTGTTAAACTCCTGTCCCTTGAAATTGCTGCCATCGATTTCTTTTCCAAAAAATATGACTATTCATTTATGCATCTGAATTATGGGCTGCAGACACTTTTTGATCTAATTTCGATTTTAAAGATTTTCTATAGAAAATTTCGATTTTGGCGAT
>JANSTU010027079.1:15585-26767 GCA_027564075.1 Bolitophila hybrida
TTTCTATAGAAAATTTCGAGTTTGGCGATTTTCTATAGAAAATTTCGAGTTTGGCGATTTTCTATAGAAAATTTCGAGTTTGGCGATTTTCTATAGAAAATTTCGAAATAGACGTTTTTTTATAGAAAATTTCGAGTTTGTGGACCATTCTCTAAATCGTCGGCCAGATTTCCTATAATCCCATGATCAACGAATGTACTCATTATCTTATATGTGCTGATATTTTAAGAACCTGCAATTGACGACAAACATGCGCTTTCCATTGCAGATAGATCCATCAGCTGATGATTTATCAAAACAACTGTTGGCAATTAGAATAGGTCGAATTGCGGTAGATGCTGCAACTGGCCTGATGTCGCCCGCCGAATGTATGTGGATTCACATTATTAAAAGAAGAACTCATCAGACAAGTCTTCTCGAAAATGGGTCACATTTATTTGAATCACTTTTGGCTGAGTGAACGCGCGATAATAATTGAATTTAATTTAATCAATTTTTGGCGGAATGAAGTTCACCAAATCAACTAACATAACATAAATAAAGATTATTTAAAATATAATTTAAAATTAAATATGAAAAATCAAATTACCTACATTTTTACAATTCTAACTATTCACACATGTCAATATTATGCCGGCTAGCTCATATACATTTGTTATACATAATAAAATACAGCAAACATCCGCGGCATTTAGTCTATATAATAAAAAAATATGTATACATAAATCATAAAATTATACTATACTATATATATATAATAGGTACATACAAATAAAGTATATGTAATATCTGTTTATACTAAGCTGCGATTATTTCCACACTTTGTTTACTATTTGTGCACGCGCGCAACAATCCCTGAATTGACTGCGCTTTGTGCGTGTGTGTGTGTGTGGTAGTGTGCGAACATGCACATTGCACAATGTGCAAACACTTGAGAGTGCACACGCGCGTACACACGGCACGCTTATTCCGCGCGCTCGCGCTCACGCATTTCCGTTGCGGCGCATAATCTTGTGAGCGCATGCCACAACCGTCTATTTGTATAATTATGTATGCAAATACATTGTATGGAGTCATGAATGTGCATGTTATATTTAAATATATATTATGTATAGTACAGTTTTGTACAGTGATTGGAACGCATGAATGACAAGTGCTCAGATTCAGTGACGCTATGCCAATCAAATGGGCGCGCAACCCAAATTTAAGAGAATAAATAACATATAAAAGATGCATAATTTTGTGGCTGTTAAATTCGGCACACACGCGCTCATCTTTAGCGTGTTTATTGACATGATATGTGTATGTGTGTCTTTGTGGTAACAATATAAACTTAGAGGTTTATTAAAATATATGTATACAAACGCACACATATACATAAATACACGTGTCGAGGATACACCTGCCCTTCTTCCTGGTCGAAAAACGAGCGCTCGTAAACACTTTGTGTTCGGCGACTTTCATATCGGAATAATTTATATAAGTAAACCAAAAATACCGACACACAGAAAACGAAAATTTTATTTATGTATGTAATTGAAAGCATATAAATATGGTAATTATAAGATATTCATATAAAAATGTATGTGCATTTATGTTTTTTTAATTACCGAAGTAATAAAATATTTGAAAAGGATTTCATTAGTTAATTTACAATAACAAGCAAAAAGCATCAAAATTCATAGACAGGTAAAACATCCGATTACATATTTCGGATTATTATTTTCTTTGCAACATCTTAAGCTGATGGTATACTTATGTACATAATATATCTATCACATAATATTGAGGTCGACCATGAGATTCTTTTAGCTTAATATCGGGTAGAGTTCCACCTAAAATTATGTATCGTAAACTCTAAAATATACTTATATGACAAAAGTGTTTTCTATATATATTTAAACTATAGCATAACATATATCTATAAAGGTGTATCACATGAACCTTTTCTTATACGGGTCTCAGGTGGATTTGTGGGCGCGTCCGAAATACACCAGTAATGACACCTAATGGCTATGTTTTGAGAAAATCGCCTTGGCAAGAAGTGTGTCTGTGTGCGAAGAGACCCGTTATTATGTGTATACACTCTTGAGTCTCTGCTGCGTATTTCTGCAAGGGTCTATGTATATAGGAATTAAGGTGTACTTCTCAGACGCGTCTAGCGTGCCTATTTAAATGATAGTTCGATTCCTGGCGTATAAATGAATGGTCGTTAAAAAGTAAACTACGCAGGACCCATTCATAAAATAACAGGTTCTATGGAAAGGCCGAGCTCTTCAGCGATTTACAAAGAGCGCACGTCTTTTTGACAGCATTCCTCGTATTTTTCGTTATATCAACGTGCGCGTGCCTCGTGCACCATGCTTATGTCATTAATAATAATACAAGAATTTTTATTAATTATGCATTATAAATGAGACTGTGCAACCGAAATAAATATTTTCTTTTAATTAGCTTAATTAAGACACACACGGAATGTCAGGTTTGATCTCGCGCAAAGAATTAATACACGCACGACATTTGTTGTATACACTTAAAAATGGCACTCGTGCGGCTTATACGCGAGTATAAAATATAATAATTGCATAATCAATGTTTAAGACGTTGATCTCAGCTGGTGTCGCGTGCGCTCACATTTATCGCAAAAGCCTCTGCGCGCGTGTTTGATTGAAAAAGCGCGCATCCGAGTAAATAAAATTAAACATTATTGACATCACCGCGTGCGTGCGTGAGCGCCCGCTTGACTCACAACAACACTTTGCGGTTCTCGCGTAATGTATTCTTGTTAATAATCACCTGTATGGTCTTATGATATACATTATACCAGGAAGATGCTTGGCAAAGACGCTGAGCGTTCGCGCGGTTTTAATATGCGCATGCGCGGTGTATATATATATATATATAGTGGAAGGGAGGCCGAACTTCATTAATTCATTTTATCGTTTTTATTCGAGGTGCTCTCCGCAAACAGACAAAAAAATCAACTGACCAAAAGAAAAACCACACATAAACATAATATAAACATAAGAAAAATTCTTTGTGTGTGTTTTTTTTTTTTGCATATCACTGTTATACGCGTGGCATGGCGTGCGCGTAAGCGTATGTGTATTTAACCTTTGGTTAGAATGTGTACAGGTGCAAATTTGTTCCAGAAAAACGCTCGACGAATATTGAATTTATATACTCGTATATATGCGTATGTATGGTGAGCATTATCACGAAACATAAGTACGTATTTAAGGTCATTTGGTGTTTGTGTGTGCAGATAATAATAGAAAGTAACCACACGCGCGCTGCGACATTTCTTACAATGTTTCCAGGAGCATGTTTAAGTATTTGTTGGTGTTAATATGCTCATCTTAAGATTATGCGGGCGACCGCAGACGGTTGCCGATCGGTAAATAATCGTTTGCATGATATGTTCTTTTTTTTCTTGAAGCCAAGTTGAGGGTTAAGTATATAAATTACTTGATATAAGTAAAATTAGCGTATTTCGTATAAATATGTCATATCTTGTATATTTGAACTTTTTGGAAGTGCTGCTGGATGAGTTCCGTCATTTGTCCTTTATTTATAAGAATTCCTAAGACTGACAAGTGACTATAGATGAAAATAATGGTACTGGTGTGGTTTCTGTAAAGAGCCGTCAGATTATACCTACTTTTTATATTAGGCGTTCGCCTTTAGTTTCAGTTATATCGAATTCTATTTATATCAATGTTGAATTATGGATTTTTGAACGAAAAGTCATTGGGACTTTTTTCGGAGTCATCAAGAGATACAATCCAGAGATTTATAACAGCAGAATATAATGTTCATCTCATAATCGGTAGACTTCGAAGCAACCCGGGAAAAGAGTCACAACTTTTTCCGTTTATCGAAATCTATGCACAAGGAATGGTTTATTGGAGAGCGTCTGCGGAAAATAGATGCCTAATTAATGACCGCCTTTACTAAATTATATCTTATTTAGCCTAAAAATTTTGGAGCTGAATCAGCCGACGTCTTGTATTATGTGTATTAACTAGAAACATTAGTGTTATGAATATTAAATTCGTATTAAATTATTTATTTATAAATCGTTTTTATTGTAAAGTTAAAGAGAATAAATTAAGTTATTTAAAAATGTCATTGCCGTGAATTGTGGAGCGTTCTTTCCGAGTGGAATTTTAATACAAGCTGGAAGAGGCTAATTCAAAAGTTGGTACAACCATATCACAATCCGTATGCTGCACTCATACTCTAGTAAACTCCAGATTTCGATAATTGCATAGCACAATTTTGCACTATAACTTGAAATATATCATTTTATAAAATTTCTTCGTGATTTCACTGAAAGAGAGATTTCCCAGTTTCAGAACTTATACAGTTATAGTTATATAACTCGTAAAAGTAAACATAACTCTAACTAACTAAGTGAATCGGACTTAAAAAAAAATATTCACCAAAACGATATGCTCCTTTATTATCTCTCCACGAGATAACGTTGACTTTCCGAACACCCAGTATTCAGAATCAAAATGTGCATCTTTTTCGTATATATAATCCATTTAAAGTCGAAAAAAAGGAAAAAAAGGAAGTTAAAGACGAAAATTAGCATTGCAAAAATAAATTAACATACCTTTTTAGTAGCCACAGTGGACATCATCGCAAGTCTGTCTGGAAATGAAAGCGTGAGCCTTTTCTGCGATCTTTAATTTTAGCAATGCCCACATATTCTCAATCGGTGGCCACTCTAAAATATTTATTTTGTGTTGACTAATACAATTCATTACCACTTTAGCCTTTTGAATTGGTGCAATGTCTTGTTAAAATGTGAAATCGTCACCAATCAAACGTTTACCTTCTATGACGTCAACAAACAATTTTCGGTAAACTTTAGCATTACTTTTCCTTTCAGGATTACAATTTTTCCAACTACATATGATGATATGCACCCCCAGACCATTATTCCTGGCTCAAAGTTTTATATTGTTGGATTTGTGCACTTGAAAGACAGCTCTTCCCCAGCACATCTCCAAACAAAAATTCTACTATTCGCATTCGTTTTTTCAAATTATTTTGCTAACGAATGGAACTTTCCGTGCAATTCTTCCGTGCTTATTTCCTTCGTCTAATCGAATAGTGTGGACTGAAGGAACCAATTTTCATTCGGAAAGCATCTTGGCACGGATCTTTGGCACAGATAAGCTTTAGGTTAGTATCGGATATGGAGAGCATTCTTTTATTTTCCCTTTCAGTGGTTTTTCTTGGACGTCCTGGACCGACAAGGCGGTCCTACTCGGCTTTAATTTTTATATACATGAATTACTTTAAAAAATACGCTCCTCAGTCGTAAAATACTTAAATTTTTTAAAATTTACTTACTTAATTTTGGTTGTTAGAACACTATATAACAATTTGTTTTTAAAATGTTTTATGTTATTACCAGTAAAACAAATGAAACAAATGCTGTTAACTTATTTTTGAAACGTCAATAATAAATGACATTTACAATAATTATAATTGTTAATGCAATCTATTTTCTCCAAACTTATAAAATACTCAATTTAGTGGGTACTAGTAAATTCAATTTTGGAGTTCTAAAAAAAATGCGTGCTTTTTTATTTAATTATGGGTGCATTTTTATTTAATGACGAAAGATCTTTATTAAATTAATATGTATTAGTAAAACGTTTTTTGGTACCCAAATATTTTTTTGGCATTCACATAATATTAAGGTAATAATTGTCAATTTCTGATTTTTGTTTTGTCATATGAAAACTGTGCAATGCGTACCGAGTGAACGTATAATTTTTTTTATTTTTTATTTTTGGTCGCATTTCTGCTTCTTCTGGTGATTGAACTCTGCGCAAACATCCGTACATGATACATTTTATTTGTTCTAATGACCACATTATATCCTTAAATCCACTCCCAAAAAAATCCACACAACAAAACACACCTAAAACATCTCCAACGCTGTGCGAAGACATTCGCGTATATTTTCTTAACATATCGATTTATCAAAATGCCAATTTTAATCGTCCTGCATGAACGATGTCTTCATCATTGTACAACCTATGTAATTTCTCTGGCTTATCTTTTGCGTGTATATACATATGTATGCGAACTGCGGTCAGGACGTGGACGTACGCCTAATCATTTCCGTTGCATTCTGGTGGGTAATTTAGTTATCACAGCAGTCCGAGTCGACTCGATTTATCAAAATATATACCTTTGAGTACCCCAGGTACATTATATATAGACTATATATTCCAACAATATATCGAGAGCTTAATTAGTATGTATTTGTGAGAAGGTTTGTTTGTTTTGCACCAGACATTAAGATCGATTGATCCGGGCCATAATTATGCGGAATTAGAGCAACCCACAGGATCGATGTAAGATGGAAGACGTTAATAAATATAATATATAGTACCATAACTGGCATACCTACAAACAAATAATTGCAAGCAGAGCACGCGCTGATCGTCTTTTAACAACATAGAATCTTAAGTTATTATATTACATGTTATTAATAAATGTATAAAGTCATTTATTTATGTTTTTCACTTTAAAAATGTGCTATTTCCAGTTTAATAATAATTAAATTTATATATTGTGTATAATATTACAAATTATTGCTACTAACTATTACACCGGTAATTATTTTAAACAAAATTGATAAAAATGAATATAATTAGAGGTTGTCATTTTGATGGATACAAATGAAGCAGTTTTGCAATGATATTATATTATATGTATGAATTAGGCGCATTTGCCAATTCTAAATGGTTTATTTAATGGCTGGCAATTTTGTTTAATTGCTTCAGTGACCTTCGAAATAAATAATTTATACAAATTAAAGAAATCAACAATAAACAAAAAAAACAGTCAAAAATCTGGATTAAAAGCGTTTCCTTTAGACGCAAGAGTGTATATTTTTGAGTTCACTTTATAACAGAACTCCAATGCACAATGCACAATGCACATTCAATGCAGCGGCACGTGCTATATCATTAAACACTCGCAAAAACTAACACTAGAATCGATGCCAACTAATTTCTTTAATTTATATATCAATGCCGTAGAAGTCTTTATCTGTAGCATAGTAGAGCAGTTCCAATCTCGAGACTATATTTAATAAAAATCAATATAATTGATAATAATGCGTGGTATAGACGTGAGCTTCGGATAGACTCGTCCCAGACAGCGTAGCTAATGCTGCGCAATAAATATACATGCCTGCGTAGATATTTACCCTATAATCCATGTTTATAGACACTCATTTTCTATATAGTTATACTATATAAAAACATGGCTAGTTTATATGCATCATACGATGCATCATACGATTCGTAAAAACGTAAACCCGCAACGATCTTGTGCAAATGTGTTACACTATTTGCACCTTATATTCGCACCACTCGCCTGCCGACTGCAACTTCCATTCATACGAGCACACATAATTTAAGGCTTTTTTGTTCTTCTCTCGCTGCGGCGCACATTTAAATCTCGCGCGCGTATCTTCATTTTATCTATGCAGATTCGCACGATGATTATATGTTTGTTTACCTTTGGCAAATATAACTTCACATTAGAAGCGCTAAAACGACCGACGACGAGCCGTTAAAAAAAAACTAAAGCATTTGCATTTATTAGCACGCATACGAATTTATTTTAAAGAAACCGTATTTGTTTTTATTGCCTGGCGTTCCTGTGTTTGTTTATGATGCTCTAAATGGATGGGTAGCGCCCAAAGAATATATAGAACCCGAAAATGTCGGCGCACACTCTACACCCCTGAATATTTATCGCAATATCGTAATTATCCAGATGCAAAAAGCGCGATAGTCGAGAACATTTACATGTGTTATTTGCATACATGATTTTCGGTGATCTATTGGCGTGCCGAAATCGATAAATTCGTGCAGACAGTTTGTTGGAAGCAATTGTGTGCGGTGTTGCTTCTTTAATTTTATAGTGTTTGTGCAAACAGCAGACATGTAAACATGGTGTTTATGTTAATTGTATGAGAAAATGTATCAGCATCGATGAAATATATTACTGAATGATGGGGCAGATATATTTTTTTTGCTTATCAGATTTTAATTAAAATATATATAAATTCCTTCGATCCCTATTCGGGACATAGGACATCAGCAACAAAGTTGCGGAACTGGACACGGTTGACGGACAAAGCCTTTATCGCCGTTTAGTTCGTTTGAGCTTCGACTGTGCGCCTCCACGTCGTTTTCGATGCAGCTCTTGAGCTGCAATGTTGTTCGAAATACGCCGAAAGGTGTGACCGATCCACTGTCACTTTCTCCGTCAAACTTACATTGAGACGGGTGCTTGCCTGGTTCGTCTACACAATTCAGTATTGGAGACTACCTTTGACCATCTGATGCACAAGATCCGCCTCAAGCAGTGGTTGACAAAAGTTTGCAGTTTCCCGGTCAGAGCAGAGGTCACTTTCCACGTCTCGCAACCGTAGAAAAGGATCGATTTGACGACGCTGAGCATCGCAATGGCTGAGCGGGCTTTGTTGTTTTTGGGTACCGCGTCCCGCGGGCAATTTATATATTATTTCAGAAATTAGATTATGAAACGTACAAAATTGTCAAACCAAAAATTTATGCATTTATGTTCTTATAAAACTGATTTCAGAATTTTGAAAATGTGTTGTGTAGGAAACCGAAATTAACACCAATTTATACAACAACAAAACCGATAAAATCCTTTGCTGGTTCAGATCGAAACGATTGAAAGGTTTCAAAAAATTCAAAAGAAAGAAACCATTCAAATGTGAAATGTGTCTTGTGTTCTGGGACTCAACGAATTTTCTGATGTAAAACATTCAAATGTTATTCAATAGCTAAAAGATGGGAAGTAATCAAGAAAAATGAACTTTGTTTGTTATGTTTAAGCTCTGATCACGTCGTAGAGTACTGCACTCATAGATAGGGCTGGTCGATTCTAAACAAAAATCGATTTAAATCGATTCTGTAAAAAAACGATTTTCCTCGATTTATCGACTTTTCGATTTTGTTTAATTACATAAGATTTTTACTTCATATATTCTATTTTTAGGTTATATATATAGAATACGATTATTTGTTTCGTTTTTTTTTTCAATTGTAATAAGACCGGTTTCGATGGTTTCGATTTTTTGGATATATTTAATATAATTTCGATTTTTTGGTTACATTTATAATAATTAATATAATTTCGATTTATTGGTTATATTATAAATTATAAAATCGAAAAATCGAAATTATATCTATTATTATAAATGTAACCAAAAAATCGAAACCATCGAAACCGATGTTATTACAATTTAAAAAATCGAAACAATTTATGAAAGAGTTTCGATATTTTGATTAAATTAAAAAAATAAAAGGAAAAATCGAAACAAGCAATATTAAACTTTCGAAAAAAAATAAAATAGAGAAATCGAAATTATATTAAATATAAATAAAAAATCGAAATTACACTCAAATGTGACTTTGCTGTTTCGATTTGGTGGCAAGAAGTTTTTGGAAATATGCTTGTAAAATGTGCGCGAAATAAAAAAAAATCGATACATTTTCATTTTACATTTCCAAAAAAATCGCCCTACTGATGGATGCAGACATTGCGGAGATAATCTTAATGCCTTGCTTTATGATACAGATAACAACAAGGTCAACATGAATTTAACGAAAACCGACACCGATGAGGACTCCGGATTAACTGTTAATCATGCTGGAAACACATCCATGAGTGTGTGTCTTATTGGCAACTGATGTTGTAAAAGTAAACGTGAAATAAGGCCAATTTCAAACTTTACTATGCCTAGTGGATAGTGGTTCGCAATGTTCGATCTTTACAGAAGGAGCATCAGTTGCTTTGAATCAGAGAAGACCCAGCAATTGTATCTGGAATCGGAGGAGTTGACACAGGAGTATCGTAAACTCTAGTGGAGCTCACAATTCAGTCGCAATTTAATTCATTTGAGATGGATCAAATTTGATCAAATTTGGAACATTTGAAGTATCTCCCACTCGCTGATCCAAACTATTTTAAACCGGGTAAAATAGAATTATTGGTACATACAGAAAAGTAAATTTGCAAATATTTATATTGTTCGAATTTTATATAGAAACTGTCAAAAGATCACTAGAATTTTCGGATACTAATACTAATAATTACGATTCACCATATGAAACTACGCCAAATATCGCGTATTTGTCAAAGTTGTTTTAATTGACGAAACAAATATAGATTTAAATGGTTTTGATGGAAAAAATTGGTATGGTTTCGTCAAAGTTTCATTTAGTGATCCGTAATTAAAGAGTTTTAAAATGTATCTCTATCTATTAAACAGTAAATTCGAGAACGAAAAAATAATTGTGGCAATATTTTTGCGGAATAACTCGGAATAACTGTGGTGTTGGTGCAGCATGAATTTCAGCAAAGATTTTCCGGATGTCTGACACTTAGTCTGGCGTGATATTCAGAATCTGTTAAATTGAGAATAACGCCGCCGTTCCCCGGAGTATCTGTTCTGGGGCACCGAAAATCTTCGTATTACCCACGAAGAGCCATTACACTAGCTCAAAGTTAAAGGGGTGTGTTGTTTATGTATGGTGGTGTCATCGGGACTTTTTTTAAAGCTACCCTTCCAAACTACTACTGTAGACAGCGGAGGCTACAGGGGAATGCTCAACGACTTTTTCCTTCCTCAATTGGATGAAATCGAACACACTGCACGAACCACAACCGAAATTCTAAAGGCTTCATTTGCTTGTTTTGGCGATTTGCACTGGCCACACATCTTTTTGTGTGTGTTTTTTTTAAGTCAATAGTCTATGTCAACAATAATCCAATATCAGTCGAAAATGCATTATTTAAAAATAACTCACATTTATTTTTAATAAAACGATCATTTTCAACATTTGTATAAGATGACTTTTAGGCTGCGACCATAAACTTATTCAAACAACCCATGGCTCGTAGCTTGATTCTCATTTTAATTAAAATCATGTGTCCGAGCCAGCTTTCTTTGGATAATGTTAAAGGAGAAATTATACCATAATGTCATCAGCTGACTGCCGTTTTGACTCTGGAGTCTGGTGGATGATCCATGTTTCATCCATTGTCACATACCGGCGCAAAAAGTCCTTTTTATTCCGGTTAAACAGCTCCAAACAGCTCT
>JANSTU010027080.1:0-12569 GCA_027564075.1 Bolitophila hybrida
CTGATTATGACGAAGACGAAGATTTATATCCTTACAATGAATAAAGTTTTTAAAATATTTTTTTAAAACTTTTTTTTATATTAAATGATGAAAAATTAAAATTAAAAAAAATTGAAAAGTTCTTTTTTACAGAGTTACATATTTATGAGCAAAAAAATGACAAAATATTCCACTCTGCGTCGCCGCACCGGGAAGCTCGCATGACTATAGATCTTGCGAGGTACAAACGGAACCCCCCCTCAAACCTGGCGTTTTGTAACAAAATCAGCGTAGAAACGCTCTCTTGGATTTTGACTGTCGACCGCGACAGATCGAGCTAATTTTTGGCCATCGACCCATATCGTGGAATATATATAAATATATATATAGTTTTATATAAAGTTTTTTTAACACGTGGCGTCGAGTGCGAGCTATTTTAAAGTTATATAACGTATAAATTATAAATGAATATTCGCGTATAATATTTGTAATTGTGTATATTTTTGGTTATCAGTTATTAAAAGTTTGGATTAATAAAAACCGTCTATAGTGATTTTTCGTAAAAATATAAAATTTATAATACATGAAGAACAGTGCATCGGCTCTTGGTGTGGATTTCAGGTGAGTTTTTTTGTTGTGTCTCGTATTTAATTAAGTCCCTCTGCTAGGGTTCTGACATATAACAAAGACCCAATACTCGCTATCGAAGGTGTATGTGATTCGCGATTGCTACATACTGACTCACGCCCGTAGCTCATTGCTTATCCTGCTGCGGAGCTAGGCATATAAATTGAAGCGGAGGCGCCATATTTTTGAATTTGGCTGCCGCTTAAGCCCCCGTATTTTAGTAAGAAAGTTGCTGGAATTCGGTATTACTGAATTACTGAATTGGATTCAATCCTATCTATCTGATCGCAAACAATACGTTCTAATTCGTGGCGAATGTTCTGAATTGTTTAATGTTAACTCTGGTGTGTCTCAAGGTAGCCATTTAGGACCATTTTTTCTTACTTACTTTTACTCATACTTTTTATAAACGATGATATTTTCAGATACTCTTCATGTCTTATGTATGCTGATGATCTAAAGATATTTAATAAAATTGATGATCCGGAAAGTTAATCCGATTTTGTCACAGTATTGCATTGAAGATGTTCCCCTTGAGAGAGTTCAGGAAATGCGTGATCTAGGAATTACCTTTGACGCGAAATTGTCTTTTATACGACACATAACGTACAAAGCATATTCAATGCTCGGTGATGAGAGTTTGTGCTGATTTTGTAGATCGAAAAGCACTCAAAAGCGTGTATTGTGCACATGTTCGATCACATTTGGAATACGGATAAGTAGTTCGGAATCCCAGTTACGCGATGCATTCAAAAAGAATTGAATCTTTTCAGAAACGATTCTTCCTTTATGCACTGCGTCAACAGAGACGACGAGTCGATGACTATGTCCTTCCACCCTATATCGTTCGATGCGAACTCATGTGTCTGGAGACTCTCTCTTTTCGACGTAAAAATGCAGATATTTTCTTATTGTTTGATCTGTTATGTAATCGTATCGACGCTCCCAATTTGCTGTCTCTTTTAGATTTCAATGACCCGTTCAGAACGACTCGTTCACATGATTCTTGCGTTTGAGGAGGCATAGAGCTAATTATGGACTTGCTGACCTATAAATAGAATGTCTGAAGCTTTTAATGACATCGCTACTCAATTTGATTTCAATCTTTCCAGTGAAGCATTTCGGCATAGCGAACCATACAACAGAAATCATCGTTTGGTAAATGTAGCACGGACATACTCGTACTTGTTCGGTTGGTGCTTAGTCATATTGTATTGAGTCTTGAATGTTTGATTGTTTTTAAATTTTACGTTGATATGTTTGTTATTTTTTTATTTTTATTTATTTGATTTGAATATACAATAAATATTACTTTTCGTTTGTATAATTGTGTTTTTTTTCTATTTTTTTTATATTGTATACAATGACAATGTAATATTGAAAAGACTTAAATAAAGGTCAGTTGGGGAGATATGTCATCATGTTTTTCTACATAGTGAAATCGATTTTTGCTTTAAGTCTCATAAAGGCTATGTTAACCAACTGTTGGCTTATACATGACCTCTTTACCAACCTTGGCATTAAAATCTCAGAGAAGAATTTTAATGTCTACCAACTTCTGGAAAACCACATCCTTTTCCTCTTCATCCTTTTCTTCCGCATTTATAAAGGTAATGTTGAAAATCTTACACCTTATTCGTAGAGTACACAATCTCCTGTCTATCGGATTAAATCCGTTAACTGACGCCTTGGCTTTACCCATCACCATACTGTAGTAGAATACGTAGTCTAGTAGCAAAAACTGTGATTTTTTTATGGTGTTGGTGGGTAACCATACGCCCAACCAACTTTGTGTACTGACAGCATGTAGGCATACTGTTTGTAATGTCTGAAGTCGTTTGTGTTTTTTTCATGACTTTTGTTTTGGTAATGAAGTTAGTAACAATTAACAGTCCTTTATTAAATTGGTTTACATATATACATATTCACAATAGTGTGTAGAGGGTACACTGTACACACAATCTACATTAAAATTGTATAATTTGGATCAAAATGTATCATCGTATCTTTGTAAATAAAAAGTATCCAAAAAGTATTCAATAATACGCACCAACGCTGGTAGAGATGCTCTGCGGATGCAATCTCACAGCCGCCATGTCCAACCGGTTTGATTTAATTCATATTTGGAGGTAAAATTTCAATTTAGTTATAATGATAATGATATTTTTTTAACAAGATGTTTAGTTTTTATCAGTACGCATTATTTATAGCCTATATATGTGTGTGATAAATATATAATATATATATGGATTTTCCACAATCTCCAACGAATTATCTTGTCATTTTAAAATTGGTTTGAAAGTACATAAATGTTTATTAATGACTGTGAAAAAAATGCGAAATTTTCTTTGTTATCTTATACAGTAAATGAATTAATTGTAAATTAATCGTGTTATAATTTATTGTAATTAAAATAAATTATATATATACATGTTTTGCATCAGAGTATAATGGTTATAAAAATGTTTATATTACAAACTTCTGATTAAGCACAGTATGGTTAAACAAATTTATTATCTTTATTTTTTAAGAGAATAAATATATTTTAATAAAATATAAAATACTTTAAATCATGTTTTCTATAACTATTTACTCTTAGGCTTAGTATAATGACTAACATTTTATTTCAATCATCATACACCGTCATTCTTTGACGTTTATAAACACACCCAAATGTTGCCAGTAGTTGGTTTATAACAGTCTATTTCTCAAAAACCTGAAGTGATGGAAGATTGTTTTTTCGGATTCATATTCTACTAAACTATACGAATCACCTGTTATTTATTTATAAGCAAAAACCTAGTTGTACTGTTTAACAGTTAATTGTTTAAATAGTTAATATAATTAGTTCTCATCATTACATATTATGTATACATACGAGTATATATAAGTTAAGACAGTTTTGTAACTATTTAGTTATATGCTCCTTTAAAGCAGCCATGCCATCACTCAGTGTAATTGTATTCGGGATTGTTTGTTCCATTGTTTGTTGTAATGGCAAACTGCGTAAGGAATTCTTATTTTTTTTGTCTATTTTAAAATTTAACTCAATATCTTTTTCAGCCGATGGTCTTCCCACATGTCCAATAGGCGATAATTTATGTCTTCAGTCGGTTATACAGTACTACATCAAAAATACAACCACTGGTAGATATTATAAGAAGAATAAAATCGGCGTACGCGTATAAGTTTTATTTGTTTCGTTTAGGCATTCCATCAATTAACTTGACTGAGATAGATCCACTGTTCGTGTCCGAGATGAATGTCATACAAGGCCGCAAGAATAGTCCTGTGAATGTCCAACTGTACTTCTCAAATGGCACTTTCGTAGGATTTAGTAATGTTGAGATTAAAAGTTTAGTGTATGTGATATCTCGAATTGTATATGCTATTTTCGTTTAAATACAATTTTTTTGCGCAGTGGTTGGGGCAAAGATCCCATGCAGACGGATGCCTTTCAGATTATTGGATTTGCTCCAAAACTAACGTTTACTGGAAACTACAGGATATCTGGAAACGTTCTAGTCTTGCCGATAAGTGGCAAAGGATTGTCGGAATTAAGCATTGGTAATACAATAATTTTTTTTTTTATTTAACATTATAAAAACTGTATAGATTTTTTTGATATCAACATCAGACAACGTTTACCTTGAACTAACGATGTATCCAAAATTGGTTAAACGAGATGGCAAGGAATTTGTTAAATTCCAGAAAAAACACTTTGATTACAATACAACTAAGTAAGTAATTTAACTTGTATTGCTTAATGTTATCATTACTATTTTTGAATTTTAAGGGCTTATATGAACTTCGAGAATTTGTTTAATGGAAACAAATTGCTAAGCGACACTACAAATGCTTTCCTGAACGAGAACTGGCAGGTTATACTGGATGAATTACGCGTGCCTATGACGAAATCTATGGGTAAAAAGCTATTTGAAATAATCGAAAACGTTTTTGACAAGGTTCCTTACGAGGAGGCTTTTTCGTAAGATGAAGTGAAAATATAAAAAACTACAAGCTTCGCATATTCTGTAAACGGTTCTATTTGAAATTGTAGAATGATAATGTATTTTGTCAATATAATTTTAATTAAAAATATATAATAAATAAATGAACGGAAAACGGTCACAAGAAACTTCAACAAGTTATTTTAAAAGTTTTTAATTTAATTTAATTCTTACGCAGTTTGACGTTTGTTGTGGTTGCCCCAATATGACATTATATTTTTCCTATGTGAGGTCCATCTAGACTAAATTATGTGTAACTGCCGTATTTTACTACCACAATACCAATTCATCTAGTACGTAAAAATACGGTATAAAATATTTCTACAAAAATCGTCTGTTAAGAATTTAAAATAATTCAATACATGATTACATGAAATAAGCATCATTATTTTTGTATTATTTCTCAGCCCAGTTTGAAAACAGTAGTTTTACATTTTTATAAAAATATACATTGTATTCGGTTTTTATTCAAACACACCGAGTAATCATGATTACGAGTGTATATGTAATGTATTTCTATTTTTTGTGTCTCTCAAATCTCACTGTCAGTGGAACGGTTGCGCCTCTACATTATGTATGTGTATTGTGAAAAACCTGACAAATGTTCATGTTTTTGTTAGATTGTGTATGAAATTGTAAGGTTTCTCATTCTCGTATTTTTACATTACGCAATGGGACTTTCATAATTGTTAAATGTGATATGTATACACCTCGAATCAGTGTAAGTACACACGGTCACACACACTTCTATATATGTATAGCGAAATGAAATAAAATAGAGCGTAATAGTTCACCTCTCGCAAAGAGAGCGCTAAGCTATTGTCAATCTCAATATTCTTGCAGATTGTCAATGCGAAATATTTTATTGCCTTATGTTTTTTTTAATTTTATGTGTATTTTGTATATGTTTTTTAGGAATTCAAATATAAGGGTAAGTGGAATTGTATATTATATATTTTAAATAATATAGTTTTATTATAGAGAAAGTACAAGAATACCAAATTAGGAATTCTAATTTGATTATATAACTATTCATTAAGTATAGGAATACATGTATCAATATCAAATAGCGACTCCAGTTGTCAATGGCAACAGGCAAAGAGAGCCGCTCTAAATATGTCATTTATAATGTGCGTATGTATGCTATAATGAGAAACATTATCGCTTATATTTTGCGACAGTTTAAGCGATAATATAACATAATGCTTTATATAAATGCAAAAGTTCACACCTATGCAGTGCATTCTTGTCACGAATAATTTTGGTGACAAAAATCATATTTTTGACATTGAAATATTTTCCAAACAAATCGGTGGTGACAAATATTTACTCTTCTACTTTAGAGAAATTCACTTGACAAAAATTCAACACACCCTGTGTAACTCATGTATCGCCCGCACAGAACTACTAGCGCCAAAGAGGTCCAACAAAATCAAAATTAATACATACGTTTGACGGACAGTCAAAAGTGACATGTTTGCGGTCTGCGTTAACTACACATCCACATATTATTTGAATTCATAAATACTAACAATAACATACTAAAAATTACCATTAATACCTATTCTATGAATATATTGGTTTTCTATGAATACTGTTTCTATAATTTATTTTGTATAAACCGTTTTTATATAAATTAACGGCAAACTTTAATATTTATATCACAGTATAGTATTATATTAAATGTCAGTGTGTCACTTTCTCGGGATATGAAACGAACACATTTATTTAATAAATCATCAGTTTACTTACAACTTTTCAATCATAAACATCGCCTTTCACAAGTATATATATATATTAGGGTGGGTCGCTTCTAAAACGGTTTGTATGGATTTTTTTTAAAAAGCAAAATTTTCCTTACGGGTAGGGCCCAAAAGTTACAAATAAAAATTAAAAATGTTTGGCTTTTTCTTTCGACGTTTGTTGCCTCCCGCATTGCAATTGAAAATTAAAAAAAAATGAAAAAAAATCGGAAAGATATACATTTATCGAAGATATATAACCTTATATATATTGAATTTGAATGTTCGAAAAATAAAAAAACGCATTTTTTTTATTCTGCCGTTAACGAAAATTTAAATAATAAAAAAAACCTTCTTATACATATATAAAAAAAAACTGTCAATACTTATTACCATAAAACGTGCATTGTTGTTGTTAATTGTTGTCAGAGCTATATAAAATATTTGTGAAATAACCAAAAATTAACAAAAAACGTATGTTTATAAATACAAAAGTTATACTAGCTCACATTACATCAACTCATGTACCATATAAATTAAAGTTTGTTGATCATTTTTTTGATCGTCTTTAACCTCACTAATATATAACCGGCCAATTTTTTGAAGATAATTTAGTAGGAAATACTCTTAATTATGTGCTAAATATGTTTATAATGTTTTATGTGCTATAACTTTCCATTATAAGTAATGTTATTGTAATTTACCATACTAAATTACAGATTTGACAGCGTTTATAACCATTTACCTATACGATCCGCACGGCATCTCGTGAGAATGGAAGTTGTTTTGCCCATCGTGTATTTTCATATGTATATTATACTGTTCGAGAGAAAAGGACATTCCAAAAAGGCAACGATCCAAACGTCAACGAAGACGATTTTGATTAATAACATACTAACTATATTCGTTTTAAGCCTATTTCTTTTTTTTAAAACTGTTTTGTGACCGGTCTGCGGAGTTCACATCATACACGTTTCCAAACATCTTTTTGTAGATTATCTACTGTAGCTGTATGTTTTCGAGTACACCCAAAGTACTCTTAAAGAACAACGACTTTTGGTTAAAAAAAAAATAGTGTACTCAAGCTACTTTAAATGTACTCCATGAACATTATAGAGATTGTGTTATAAACCCGACACAAATTGTTCTCAGCTGCTCTCTTTTTAATAATTTAATAATATTTTATTTAAATAACCTAATCACCTGAATCATATTTTGACAAGAATAATTCGTATTTATTAATTAATTATAATTTATTAAGGTGTCAGGTATTAATATTTTAAAGAATAATATTTTTGAGAATAAGTACCAAAATATTAACATTTGTGTGATTTACTTATCCGGAATTATTATATTCTTGGGTTATTTTTTAACAGTTGCTTTTTACAGAATAGCATATTTGCAATTAAACATTTTAAGATTTAGATTTGCGCGATACCGGGGGAGTTAATCGCATATTTGCAAATCTCAAAATCACCCTTCATAAATATGTTAATATACAGCATGTTAATGTCTTTTAGTAATTCCTAAGAAGTTAATATCACATATGTAAATCTTGTAATTTGTTTTAAAATATTTTAGTTCCGGGGATGTAAACACCTAGCCTCATAAGAAAGTGTCAAGATTAAATAAAAAAAACAGCCTCATTTAGAGGTTTAAAAAAAAATGCGACAATTCTAAATTCTAACAGTTTTTTATTTTTATGGTGTGGCAACGCTGACAAGAGCTTCGTGCTTCGTGCGGCGTCGACTTTGTAGAAGTATACACATAGTACACATTCAGAATGAATCTACAACTACAACTACAATCTAGTTTGCGAGTGGATCGAAATGCAAAATGTCGCGCGTCCCAAAACCCATTACGTTAGCTTAGTAGTTTAATTTAACGTAGACATAATAGAAAATATATTATATATTTACGCAAATAAAGGGTGAACGTCGTGCGTGCCGCTGTCGAGGCCTTAGTTAAAATGGTGACAGTGAAAATATAAATGTATGTTTTTTCACAATAAACGACGGACTGAAGCTGAACAAGAACATTCGTGTTGTAGATCGACGATTCCCAATGCAAATAGGATTACACAAACTATATAGCCAAATAAAAGGTTATTTTATTTATACGTGCAGTTTCTGTGTT
Source organism: Bolitophila hybrida (assembly GCA_027564075.1). Taxonomy (NCBI): domain Eukaryota; kingdom Metazoa; phylum Arthropoda; class Insecta; order Diptera; family Mycetophilidae; genus Bolitophila; species Bolitophila hybrida. The sequence goes on from JANSTU010027080.1 coordinate 8,495, forward strand.
TTGTCGGCCATTTCCATGTATGAAATGTTGATATTTGTTTGTGGATCATAGATCATACCAAATACTATGGCATTTATCAAAGTCAAATTTGACCCAATGTGTTTGTTCAGGTGAAAAGTACGTCGTCCTGTAATTGTCAAGAAAATATCGATTTTTGCCTTGTGTATTATGTTTTCAGTTCCTCTTCATACAGATGATCCGCTCTGTGTTTTTGAATGTATTTTTTTGTGATTCGTGATCACTGCTGGTTCATCTTCTCATGGGTTGTATTATGTATTTAAAATTCATTCTTTACATAATATATTATGTGGCGCTTGGAGCATATTGTGGTGTAACAGTAGCGACGATAGAAAAGAAGGCGTCAATGACCGCTCCACAAAATAATAAGCATTTCATAAAACCATCTCTTCCAAAAGGATGGATGGATTTGGATTCGCTGGTTTACTAAAGTTCAGCCAACCATTTGATATTGAAGCACACTACACCTTTGTCTGGCACACAAAGCGCGTCCCAGTATCATTAAATTGATGTCAAGTCATCAAATAAAAAAAATCGCAATTCTAATAGAATTTTCCGTATATATTGTATAAAAAATACAGTTTAATTTTATGAAGTAATTAGTCATGGTGTTTTTTTTCTATAACATTATTGGGTGATGTGAATTTTAATTGTTCCATTAGACAAAATCTTTGCATTTATTTGCCAGTCTATTTCACGCATCCGAAATGCAAATTCAGTTCGATCGCATGTTAATTCACAAAAAGCCTACACCTTTGTGCCATACTTAATTAAATCACAGACTAATGTGAGCATGTACAAGAAAACTTGCCGTGCGTTACTCTCGGCCTCTTGCCATAAGTGTTTTTCAAGTATTAGTATGTACTATGATGTATAGTATTTATGTATGTAGTTTGATGTCTGCTGGTAAAATTATGCGCAGCCCTCTTTCTGTCTGTAATTTAAGTGTTTAAATGGCGTAGAACCTAACCTACGCATTGAGACAATTATTTTTTGGTTTTTAAAGAAAGTCAGCAAACACAATCGAAGTTCCAACAAAATATTATTAAGACTATGTTTAGTTTTTTTTGTTTTATTGCATCTATGCTAAACTCTCGCTCGTTCAATGGCAGCAGCGTGCAGGTGGGCGGCATAAATGTTTGTAGGTGTTAATCGGCGTTGTGAAACTCGCGTCGATTTTTATGGACCGATTCAATTTATAACAAAATAGAGGTGTGCGCGTATGTATGTGTGAGCATGTGTTATCATAGTATGCTCAACATAAAGCATACATACAGTGCGCGACAACGTGATATGCTGTGCACGCGACGCTTGCAGCTGGCTTTTCTTTGTAAATCAAGGGTTTACGGTTTCCGTACTGTTTCAATCCAACTCTTTATTATTTGTATTGTAAAAGCAATAGTTTTGGCTTTGGGCATTGTATCTGGATTTATATGAATATAAAACGACCCATTCATTCATTCAACTAATTTGATATTTTACAGGACCTTAAACGCGTAAGGAATTATTTATTCGCAAAAAAAACAAAACAAAATGATAAGTGTTATAAGAACATTGCTCATCTAAAAATAAAGCCCGTTATTGCTAATTGTGATTACGCTAAAAACCAGTGAGTGTATTTTTGTATTTTTAATTTTGTATTAATACAAAATAATATAATTGTGCAGTGAAGTGCAAAGTGAACGCATATTATAAAATACAAATTGTGTAATTCAGTGAAAAATATTTAGACTAAACACACACACACGCAGGCAAGCGCACGCCTTCGTTACATACACATACTCAGTACACGCAACACCGTGCGTGTGTGTTTGTTGCAGAGATAACCAGCCGCCACAAAATGGATATCAGCCTGGAGAGAGATGGCACCGCCATCGGCAGCCTTTTCCAACTTATCATAAATGATATGAAAGTGAGTAACTAACGTTCTATTTAAAGATTTATTTATTTTTAAACATTTATATACATAGACACATAATATATACTTATATATTAAAACACACAAAATATACATGCACATGTGTATATAATATGCATATTCTGTGTTTTTTGGTTGTTTATTTTTGATATGCAACATGTGTGTGCGCTAAATTAGTGAGTATTTTTAAAAAGGTATCTTCTGCTGTAGTCTACAAAATTAAATGGAATGTAGGTTTGTCTAGCTATTTTTGTAAACTGAATACATATATTTGGGCTTTAAATATCTGATAAAACATTTCGAAGATTCGGATTCATTTGAATCGATTTTTTTTGACCTATACACATTTAATCAAATATGTATCATTGTGTGGTCCATTATTTAAGTATTATTCATAAGTGAACTTTTTTTCATATTACATTATTCAATTTAAAATTTATTAAATGCATCGCAATATTCTGTATATTTCAAAATCGATTTTAGTCGCTTTTAACATGTTTGTATCTACAAAAAAAATATAATATATATATATACAAAATACTGATTTTAGTCAAAAGTCATGTCTCATTGAAAAAAGGCCTAATATAAAGAGTATCGTCCTGAAGTTGTATGAACGAAGTACACGCAGCTCTCTATGCTCCTTCGATATTGTTAAGATATAAAACCGATAAATATATCTCTAAATGTGAATGCTACCACTACTCCCATCGCCCTGGAAATAGCTGTTAGGCTTCTATGGTGTTCAATCTACAATGCAGCTTAGGCTTGTACTACTCCTGGCCTCTTTGCCGAGACGCAGGCTATGCTACAGCTATAATCTTTACCTAGATTGTAATTATTTATTTTGTTCCATATAATAATGTTTCTTAATCTTTGGGCTGTCAATAATGCTTCTTCCTCTATAAATAGAGTCAGCGGATGTAAATCCAATAGCATCCATATTAAAAAACGCGTGGATGTCTCAAAATATAAATTTATTCCTAAACATACAAATATTTTTAAATAATTATTTTTCTAAAGATAGAGCATAATACTGATAATAAATACCTAACATATAATTAATTAAAAAGAATAGAAAGATTTTTTTTATTTTTTACAAAATATATTTTATATTCATAATTCATATGAGCAAAATAAAATTATAGGCTTGCCGCCTCTGTACTTCTATATTGATATATGTCACAGTGAGTGATTGCGGTAAAGACTCTTTAAAACACACATTTATTAACAAATTCATGTTACAAATATAACCAAAAAGAGTTGTTTTTTAAATAATAACAAAGGGAGATATAATGAGTACAAAAAATGTAATCTTGCATACAATCACAATTAATATTTTGTGGCTAACCATTATTCGTGCTAATGCTTATAGTCTATTATAAATCGTCTATCCGATCCTAAAATATTCGTCAATAAACATCAACTTATTCGAAGCGAATTGCAGGCGGTTTTTTTTAAATACACTTCACTAACAAAAAAATTATGTCAGGCAACTCAACTCACTCTTATCTGCGAATGAATATGTGAACAGTTTCGTCAAAAACTTTAATATAAAGCTGCTATATTTTTCTAAACTGTATAGGGCACTGGTTTTCGGATCCTTTATGATAATCTACATTACAGCACGTCTTATTCTTTTATTTAATTTAGATGGTCGACTGATTTTGATATCTTTGTGGTAGTTCATATACTGTTGTGTACAACAAGTCTATATTCATATATATTTAGTATTTTTATTAAAAATTCTTTATATATTCTATATATTCTTTAAAATGTCAATTAAATTTACATTAAATTGCTGAATATTTGGCATTTCTTTTTTATTCAATTTCCGGGTTACCCAAGGATTAAGACCAGTAGTGGAATTCTGTAAAATGTTTAGTAATCGGTGTAGGAAAATATACCCGATACAGTTTCCATTTCCACCGCACAACGATGGTTTCAGCGTTTTCGTCCTAGTGTAGAGGTGGTCGAAGATGTGCCACGCTCCGGAAGGCCAGTCGAGAGAGACTGGCATAGTAGCAGCCGTAGCAACGGCCAAGAGCTGGGCATGAGTCATCATACCGTTATAAACCATTTGAAGAAGCTTGGATTCACAAAGAAGCTCGATGTATGGGTGCCACACGAATTGACGCAGAA
>JANSTU010027091.1:0-12563 GCA_027564075.1 Bolitophila hybrida
ATAAGATCTTTTGAATTTTTTTTTTTAACCAACTTCCCTTTATCCGTTACAGATTAATCGTAACACCTTGTCTGAAGCAATCCAAAAATATAACGATTTTTTTTTTTAAATCTTAGTTTTTAGATTTATGCTGATTATTAAATATTGCATGTTTTAAAAGCATCATCAACAACGATGAGAGTACAAAAATTAGACCCATTTTTTATTTGCTTACAATTTAGTGCCTGATGATATACAGATTTAATTAGGTTAAGATAATAGTAGGAGCAGCGAACCCACCTGAATACAATCCAAAATAACCACATTCTAAAAATCTTTTAGTCTTTATTCAATCCATACATTTATTATTTACTATAATTTTTTTTACGTATGTAATAATACTAACATATAAATAAATACTGAAATACATTATAAATTTAAGTAGTTCTTGTATTGAATAAATATAAAATTTTATGCATGCAAATATACAAATACATACTCAAACGAAAAAATGGTATATATAGTAAGTTTTAAATTGATATCGCTCGGTAGCGCAACTTGAGAATATCGTAAGACAGCGTCTCTGTGCGCCTTTCAGTTAAGATTTGACCGCGATCGTGTACGGTGGTTTAATATGCGTGTGTTCTGCACTGTGCATACTAAAATATAGTACTATAGTGTCCTTATTATATTTAAATAATTGTTTAGTTCAATGATAATAATACTGTGTCTATAAATATTTTTGCCTTTCGTGAAATTTGGCTGAATTTTATCGAAACAAATAAAAAAAAAAGTTATTTATATCATCAAAAACTCTGTGCAAAAGAGAGTCACCGCCTGCGCAGAACGAAGAATCAAAGTTCTTAAGACACAATATAAGCGTTCATATTTAAATAAAGCTGTTTAACGGTAAATAATATTGTGTGCGTGTGTATGTTTGAAATTGTGTGTATACTGCGTGCATGCGTGTGCTGTTTGGAATTCCATCGATTCTTTGTTGGGTCGCTCACGTAATTAGAGCCCTAGTGCGCGCTATTTGTTCGCGTCATACAAATTAAAATAATTTACAGTTCTTTGTGCACACCCACAAAACATATATTATAAATGTTTATAGTTTATACACAATTCATGAATGTGTTTATATATCACATATATATAGGTATTTATGTACATACATTTATTTATACGCATATAGTGATCGAGGCGAGAGTCAGCGATAATCATTTAGAAGTTCTTTGCCAGCGGCACTCGTACACTCGAAGCAGCGCGTGTGCACATCGAAGAAAGTTGTCAGTTTTGCGCGTTGTTTTTAACTTACCATATATACATATATACAAAATGAATATTTGTAAATGTGTTACATCCATACTTCATAATATAAGAATAAATGAGCTTGGACCGATTTTAGTTTTAATTCTGACAACAAGAACGCGTTTATTGACCCCAAAATAATGGTTTTTATGTTAATGACCGAGTTTAGTTATATTACTTCTCGGATCTGTATATTTTAGTTTAATCGTCACCGTTATATGTGAATCGGTTGAATACCTATATACATTACAACTTTGACGTCATTTTATATTTATTATTTGCATAAAAAATGTATACATATACACATACATATAATACATATTTAATTATTTATATAAAACATAGTTATTGTCTAGAGATCTACAATGCATGACAATTTTTAATTTTGTATATTTCCTAATTAACTTACAATTGTTTGCATGCAGTAATTCAGTGACGTGTACAGGTGCATCGTTGTCTCGCTGTCACCAATTGTTTAGTTCTCTATGATGATATATCATGAAAAGCTCTATATCGGCACTATACTCATTTGTCTATGCTCTCCATATGAAGCTTACTCTCTCTCTCGTTATTGAAACAGTTTGTATAATGATCGTGATCGTATATTATGTACTTTGATGTTTTTATTTAGTTTTCATTTCAAACTTGCTTCGGTGATATGGTACGTTCTGCCTTCTACAGATCGCATCGGTTTCTCTAATCCGTTATTGAGTGTGTGTTTTTGTTTTGGAAATATTATATTAGGAATAATTCCGTATAAACTATTTCCTCTCACTTATCAGCAAATACCTTAGATCTCGTGAGTAACTGTAAATCTATTTATGTTTACTATTTATTAGACGTCATATAAATATTGTCTGTTATTGTTGAGTGCTGGTTTGAAATGTAAATAATATGCGTAATACAATAAATAACAACGAACATTGACATTCGAATATTTAGTGTTTTGTTGTTTACTTTATGGATAAAGTCGTTTATTTGTAGACAAATTTGGCCAAAATTATTATAACCTAATTTCTATGTGTGTAATAAGTTCTAATTCTCATAAACTTTCATTCAGCGTCTTAAATCTATGGAGTTCGGATATGTGTTAAGTGGTGTCTAATACTCGTATATTAGCACTTTCTTCTTTCTTTTTAGTTTTTGGTACGGCTACGTGAAACTCACTTAAAATATAGATGTTGCATAAAAACTTGATTGTGATTCGTTAAATATGTACTTCTGTGGTATGTATATAAATATTATATTTGTGTAGGAATTACTTGAATAATACATATCGTACTTAGTAGTAATTTTTGGCATATACGCATATTAAATTATATACAGAAAATACATTTAAATTATACAATATAAATTATCATGTTGCTTGCATAACAAGTTGATGTTTCACTTTTGAAAACAGAATTACATAAATTGAACGATATTTTCTTTAGTTGGTCAATTAAAAAAAAAATAGGAATATATACATTATATATATATAATATATGCACTGAGATCTATCTTTTGATGTAAATATTCAAAATAATGAATCATCAGCGCCATCAAATACTTGTTCTATATACTTATCCCGTTATTTCAAATCAATAACCAGTTTTCATAAATAGGTGAGGAGCGCCTACTGATTTAAAGTGCTTTATTCAAAAAAATATTCAAACGGTTCAGACTTGCTGAGATTTGACCTATCTACACAAATATTTTAAATATATATATATTTTTTTTAAATTCTCTACGTTATTTTAATGACAGTCATCTATAAATACCTATAAACTGTTCTCGACATAAGCACATACAATTGCATTCAATGAATGTCTTTCATTCATCGACAATATTGATACAATTTAAGTCATCTCTTGTGCTCTTCAATATGGTTAACTTCAAAATATTTGAAATCATCAGCACTTACTTTACTTTATTTGACATACTAAAATATATTGGTTTGGGCCTCGCCTATCATATTCCTCCAACCGGACCTATTTTTATCCAACGCTCTCCTACTCCTAGCACACAAATATCATAAACAGCGGCGTCTTGCCATCGGGCATTTAACCTACCTTTTTTTTTTTTATAACTTATTATTTTTTTATTTAACTTATAATTATAACACTTGCACCGGCGGCAATTATCATTAAAGGGTCGAAAAGTAGTGCGCAAACTTTTCTTTCGAATACTTCTAACTTGAGCTCGTCACTTTGGGTTAAGCACTATACGTTTCCGATCCGGGTTTAAAAAAAACGATAGGATAGGATTAATACTTCAAAAAGATGAATCGATTCCGACTACTCAGGGTGATATTAGAAAAAAAGGATTTGTTGTATGTTTAAGAAGGGTGATTGGGTTAAAAGTTGGCAGAAAAAGTCGTAACATTTTTGGTATGTGGATATTATACAAAAGGTTTGGTCACAGAAAGTATTTTTTAAAAAGGGGAAGAACAGATGAAACTCTTATGTTTTTATGTCTTGTGGTGAATTTATTAAAAAAATATTTACACCTAAGTATTCAGTACATGTACTACTTTGGGGAGAAAAAATATTAAAAAATTTGCACTTGCACGAAGGGTGGTTTTCCTAATAATATATTCAAAGTGTATTGGTCATATAGGGTCCCATTCCACCATTTTAGGCGGCTGCTGCGAAATCTTCCTTTATGGTGATTCCTCTATTTGGAATGATACTATCAATTCCAAAAATTAATTTACAATGTCTTCGGACTATGATTCTGCTTTCGTAGAAAGTTTGAAGTGACACCATAGAAGCCTGAAAAGAGAACGCAGACAACCTTTCGTCCAACTGACAATGAGATATGGTATACGTCTGCTCGTTAGTCAGGCAGCCCTTAAGGTGTTGATTGGATCTATTGTCTGCGCTATCCAGAGCCAACGATATTTTTTCTGAAAATAAGTACTTTGTGGTGAAATAATAAATATATTAAATTTTAAAACCCCTTTCTGTATGTACTTGTTGTGGTGAGTTTTAAAACCCGCTCTGTATGGATTTTTTGTGGTGAGTTTTAAAACCCGTTCTGAATGTACTTGTTGATGTATTATATTTTAAAACCCGTTCTTTGAAGGGAAGGTTACCGTTCAGCGGCCCAAAAAATGCATAATTTGCAGGTTTTTTTTATAAAATAAATGCATTTAAAAAAACATTTATTGGCATGAAGCATTATATGCACGGATCACTCCACAGCCATTTTAGTTGATCTGAAACAAAGAAACCAAACAATAAATTAAATAAGACTAAATTTGAGGGCCTTATTGTTTTTCGATTTTTAAAAAAACATTCGGATAACAAAATAGAAGCCCTTTTAAGTAACAAAGCGTTAATTTCCATTTTATTGTTTTAACGTTAAAAAAATATATAATATAATATAATATCAATATAAATATTGACGATATAAAAAATCTTATTTAATGGTTGTTTATACATTAGCTAACACAGCCCTTTCTTCTACCTAAAATTTGTCTGCATATGTTTGGGTGCCAGTTTCAATATGCAAGTGTTAAAACTCTCGTTATCGTTTAGTGTATTTCCACCGGTGCATAACCATAACTGGGATAGAGCTTCATATACTGGTCAAATAGCTTGTTTAACAGATTCGTGAGGGCATGTTCGTGGTGCAGATCGGCGAGTCGATCCGTAGTTTATGCGATGCACAAACTTGCACCCACTTGTTTCACTAGACGGGCAGTTTTTATATTTATGTTCGTCATCATCGTCAAGATTTATGAAAGAAAGTTGTTACTCAGGCAATTATCGTACAAACGTTGTCGACAACTTCTACATTTATATTCTCCTAGCGCTATATGTATACTCAGATTGTTAAGTGATATAGATGTAATCATGTATTTGGTTTTACACTCGTTCACATCCAAACCTAACGGCGAGGCCCCACTTTCCAATTCGAATATACTTTTGACAGACTCGCCACTTTTTCCAGCTAATAACTGATATTGTAGTGCTGCTGTAAATACTCTCATTGGATCCTGTAATCAATTGTGGGACATAGGGCCAGTAAGCGATGCCGCACACCGGATTTATTGACCATTACGGGTTCACACGGGTTCCTATTGCAGCTACTGTGCTCTAACACTCACAACACATCCCCGATGGTTAGGAGTGTAAATTTGCCCTGACGCGACTCTAACAACTTTGCAAGACAAATGTGCTTATTTTTGAGATATATCTTTGCACCGATATCTATCTTGTTATTTATATTCGGAATCGTAAATCATCAACGCCATCATAAACTTTTTATTCTATACAGGGTGCGTGTGTATATGTTAATTGATGGTAATAATGTTCCGTTATTCCAAATCAATAACCAATTTCAGAAATAGGCTATTAATAGCAAGAAAACCTACTGATTTAAAGTATTACATTCGAAAATTATTGAGGACGGTACATCTGGAAGCGTTAACTTACATAAGGTGATAAGCTTTTAGTTAAGAAATAATCAGTCAAATCTTTTATAAATATTACCAAAAACTAGTTCCTTCATCAGTAGGTCAGTTAGGTAGAATTAGATTTAGTTACTATTAATAGAATATATATATATTTTTTATTTTTTTAATCTGTAAAAAAACTATTTGTTTTCTAGATCTTAGGGGATAGAAATATATCGAAAGTACCTTTTTAGATAAATTAAAATCTGACCATGCATAAAAATAATCCAACAACAGCATTTTTTGTAATTTTTCAAGATACATTTTTTTTTGTAAAGAATCACTTGTACACATTTTTTTACAGTTGGAAAAGGAATATGTGTAGTTTGGCAGATTGTGACCCATATAGAGTATAGTCTTGATACAAAATCTTGAATGGGGTAACTTCTATGTAGCTCTTAGCATTTAGTTACAATCTTCCCTATTAAGTAAATATAAATTGAAATAGAGATTATCATATATAAATATTATTTCCTCATAATTTTCAAACGAACTATTTTTATTTTAGATAAATTTTACCGCGTTTTGGATACTATACCCCCCCAGATGTAATATGAACAGAAACAATGTTTTTAGCCTGCTCATTTTACTGTGCGCAGTCAGTTTATCTTTAGGTAAGACTTTTTAAAAAAAACATACCAATCATTTTTACATATTTTTTTTTATTTCGCAGCTTATCCGTTTTTACTGTTTGCCCAATCCGGTGAACGGCGCCAGTACACAAAATGGGAATCACCGAGAGATGAGTGGAACATATCCAGTTTACCAAGAAGTATTATTCCACACCTTAAGCCCCGTAATGGAAGTCATGTAGTGCCAATGGGCCGGCCGGTAGACGAAGAAGATGCTCTGCTGCAGCGCTTGAAAGCCATGAAAGTATGTAGTACACACAAAAATTCAATTTAACTAATTTTGAGTACAAATACAATTTAATTGAATTTATTAAAAATATCCAAATATATTGAGATCTATTTTTACATTTTTTATTTGAACCGTGTTGAACCCATGACAAAAATAGTATTTATCACTTTATTTATATGTTCTTTCTTTGTTTTGCAATCGTGACACAAATTACTGTGTTGACTATGCAAAATCACAATATTAAATAAAACACTGTAATCTATAGTTATTAGTCATATGAGTATAAAAGTATGAGAATTTATTTATCACACTATACATGTTTGGCTATTATAAATAATCTCTGTTCGTATTTATGACTTCAAGATAATATATAATTTAAAAATAGTAAAAAGACAAATGTCAAATCACATGCTAGAAAAACATTTATGACAAATAATGATCATGTAGATTACTTAAAACTAATCAATTATAACTAGCTCATATTTTTTTGCAGATAAATAACAATTTTAAAATAATATTTATTTGTGTTTATTTTGTTTTAGGAAAATAGCACATCACGAATGTTGTGGTTCGAATCCGCAGACATTACACACTATCCTCCATTTGTGGATAAGGCACTGCGACTATTTAATTTAAAACAAGTGGCCCACGAGATAGAGACCAGTGTAATGTCAAAGGTCTCATGTACGGCTTGTAAAGCAGGTAATACATTTGAAATATTTTTAAATCAACAACTTATACTATTATTTTGTTTAAAGGTGCTGGCTTACTACAGCATTATATACAGACCGGAAAGAGTAAAGAAGAAATTATAAAAACAATATACCAGTACTGTGTGAACCTTAAAATACAGAGTCCACGTGTGTGCGAGGGCGTCAGCCAGCTCTTTGGTGTCGAGGTGATCTATGTGCTTAATCGTGTGACAATTGGGCCTGATGAGATCTGCAGTTTTGTAATCGGTGATGCTTGTGGTGATGTCTATAATCCCTATCACGAATGGGAAGTCGAATTTCCGCCGGTACCCAAGCCAGAAGTGAAGAAAATTCCATTGCCAAAGGATGGTGCTCCAACGTTTAAGGTACTGCATTTGTCTGATACACATTATGATCCGTACTATGCAGAGGGTTCGAATGCCGAATGTAATGAGCCCCTGTGCTGTCGCATAACAAACGGGCGACCAAGTACACCCAATAATGCCGCCGGCAAGTGGGGAGATTATCGAAAGTGTGATACACCGAAACGGACCGTCGACCATATGCTTGAACACATATCGGACACGCATACGGTGAGTTTATTTATTTAAAACAAAGATATTTAATTATTATGCATTTATATTTAAAGGATATTGACTATATACTTTGGACTGGTGATCTACCGCCTCACGATGTCTGGAATCAAACAAAATCGGAAAATCTTAAGATTATCAAAGAAACTGTCAAACAAATGTCTGAAAAGTTTCCAGGAATTCCAATATTTCCAGCATTGGGAAATCATGAGAGCGCCCCGGTTAACAGGTAATACATAATAATAAAAGAAAAATTTTTAAAATTTATACTATATGAAAGAAATAACATACCTATAGTTGTATCGATTATATCGAATCGAGTCTAGGCAGTCAGAAGTTTTTTCAAATTGTAGCACTTTAAATAAGAGAATTATCTTGTTATAAGTAACCTATTTCTGAAAAGATTATTGATTACCACTTTGATGAGTACTGGAAGTTGCGAAACATTTTCTCTTTATATTTTTGATTTTTGTTACGTACCATGAACTCATCTTCTCCCACTTCGTAACACCAGTAACACAATTTTAACACCACCGCTCTGCGGGGAGAGCATTACGTATATGCTGGACGGCCTCTTTTAAAAGTCTGCACGATTGTGTTATGTAATATTATACATAAAAAAATACATAACAAAATACTGTTTATAATGTTATTACTAACTCCGTTCCGCGTATAATTAATTATATTAATAATATATTAATAACGACGAAATGAAACTTTTTTGGAATCAAATTGAATTCAATCGTCCGCGATATTGACAGTATAAACATTTTCATTCTTATTAAATAATTTGTGGCGATAATTTTTGTTTATGTGTTTGAAAGAAAAAATTCAAATCATCAATAATGAAATATAAATATTGAAGACTGAAACTTTATATCAAATTATCTGGCTAAAAAGTTGAGACATTTAAGAATAATCAGCAATTTAGGCGCATGATTTACACCTAAATTAAGCAACATTGGAATGAATCAAGACACATTTGCTTGCTTTCAAATCATCGGTAATTTACTAAATTCATGAAATATTTTTAATAATCAAACCAATGTTCGGTTGAAGCGAAATTGACGGGCTATTTTCTTGAAGACAGAATACAGAATCATCATGATCATGATAATAGTTGCTAAAATACACATATATCAGGGTCGCGCCTATGAAACCGGGAACGACATGTGGCGGTCGATAGCCGAATATGTTTGAACAAACCGATCCAAATAGTTTCTTCATTTGACATTGTTGACAGATCACAGTTTGTCTAGTTTCTGCTCTTGAATTTGTCGAGTTACACACCCACACACCCACAATTTGATTTTGTTGCATGCTCTAGGTCTCTAGGTCACAGTGCAATGAGTGGTTATATAATTTTAAAAATGGTGATTTTTATGTGAGAAACCAAGAACGCGAGGATCACAGAAAAAGTTGTAGAAAAAGATGTAGATGATGGTCAGACGCAATAGCAGCTCGCAAAACAATTGAATGTTGACCGCCAGACCGTCTGAAAACCTTTTAAAAGCCATGGGACAGATTTTGAAGATGGGAATATGGGTGCCGCATGGGCTGAACGACATGCATCGAAAGCAGAAAAATCACATGTGAAATGCTGCGCGCCACACACCAAAAAAAGTCGTTTATGCATCGGTGATGAAAAATTGATATATTTCCAGAATCCCAAACGCAAGAGATCGTATGTAGACCCTGGCCAAACAACACAATCGACCGCAAGGTCAAATCGTTTCGGAAAGAAGACAATGCTATGTGTTTTCTGGAATCGGCGTGGTGTAATCTGGTATGATCTCCTAAAACCTGGTGAAACAGTTACTGGTCCACGCTCGAAACAAAAATTGTGCCAATTTGAACCGTGCTTTGCGCCAAAAATGCTTAGAATATCAATCTAGGCAGCACTAAGTGTTTTTACTTGATGACAATGCACCATCACCATCAACATTACAGACTCGCGAACTGATTGCGTCGTATATTGCGATTGGTAACTTTTTGCCCATGCGGCTCACTCACCAGACTTGTTTCCATCTGATTACCACGTGTTTGCATCGATGGGACGCGCATTGGCCGAGCAACGCTTCGTTTCTAACGAAAATGTTAGAAAATGGCTCGATAATTGGATTGGCTCAAAAGACGAACAATTCTTTTGGCGAAGAATCTATACATTGCATCAATTCAATTGATTGAGAGATGTTCAGAATATATAGCTAGCAAGGGAACATCTCATTGGATCCTGTAATCCCTCGTGGGACATAGGGCCAGTGTGCGATGCCGCAAAGGAACATACTTTGAACAATAAATCGACTACATTTAACTAAAAAAAAATCGTTTTTTTTAATTACCGGTTTTTTAGGCACGTATCTGGTAAGTGAATTAGAAATATCTTCTTGTTCTTATGCAAATCGATTAATCGATTAATAGTTGGGTATGAAATGCTGTGTATATTTGTCGTTCGAAGCGCTCTACAATAACCTCTACCATATATATGTATGTGGAAAATTGCGGAGCATTTTGATACATAGTCATAAATATAAATATCAAATATTTTCCTAAATCTTTAAAAACATCCCAAATAATTGCTTAAATTTTTAAAATATATGAATTTATTCATTATTAATTATGTCAATAGCTTCCCGCCCCCATATGTCCAGCAGGTCGACAGCTCTATTTCGTGGCTCTACGATGAACTAGATATCCAGGTAAAATTAGTTAAGGAGACTTATTTAAGTATTCACCATTATTCATACTCGAAAATTGTTTCTTTAGTGGCGTAACTGGCTACCGGCTAGCGTATCGCATACCGTTCGTCGAGGTGCCTTCTACTCTGTATTGGTTAGACCAGGATTTCGAGTCATCTCGCTGAACATGAACTATTGCAATAACAAAAACTGGTGGCTACTACTAAACTCAACTGATCCAGCGACTGAGCTTCAATGGTTCATCTATGAACTTCAAAGTGCCGAGTTTTCTAACGAGAAGGTACATATTATCGGTCACATTCCACCGGGACACTCGGATTGCTTGAAAGTATGGTCAAGGAACTACTATAAAATCATTGCTCGTTACGAGAGTACGATAACTGCCCAATTCTTTGGTCATACGCATTTTGATGAATTTGAGGTCTTCTATGACCCGCAGAATTTGGGTAACGTTGATAATACGTATAATGCAGTGTTAACTTATATTTTGACAAATATTCAGGTCGTGCTACTAATATTGCTTATATTGGACCATCGGTAACGCCATACGCTGACCTTAATCCTGGCTATCGAATTTACTATGTAGATGGTGATCACGATCAATCGACAAGAATGGTTATTGATCACGAGAACTGGATTATGAACCTTAAGGAGGCTAATTTATACGATTATCCGATTTGGTACAAGCTCTATTCAACACGATCCGCGTACTCTATGAAGGGTCTACGACCTGAAGATTGGGATGAATTGATATACACGATGACCAACAATGCGGAAACCTTTGATCTGTATTACAAGTATGATATCATATAATGAATTTAGTTAAGGATAAATTTTTATTTATATTTTTTACAGACATTACTGGAAAAATAGTCCGGTGCGACCACTGTGCGATTTTGAATGCAAGAAGCGAACGCTTTGCGATGCAAGAAGTGGTCGAAGTCATGCTCGGAAGAATTTCTGTGAAGACATGGAATCAAAGATTGATGAGACAAATTCGAAGGGATGGCGAGCATGGCTTTATCGAGGATTCAGTGTTTCGTATGTTGCTTTGTCTAGTTTTAGATAGTATAACTTAAATGCATTTATTATTTTTTTCATGTACACATTTATAATGCTTTTAACGTATATTTACAGTATACACATATTTTAAAAAAATATTTAGGTAGCAGGTGAATTGTAATTTTATCATGTGTAACCAAAAATATATACCTACAACTAACACTAATAATAATTAATATCCTATCAAATTGTTCGCAACTTTGAATGGTTTTAAATATATTATAATATAAACTGGTAAACAGTATTTAATTAGGGCTTTACTCTCTTGGTGAACGGTTTCTAAATGGGCAATCATTATTTAAAAGTATGCGTGTCTCTAAAACTTTTATATATTTCCAGGATGAACGTGATTATGTCCATAACTCAGCTACCCAAGTACGTGATGGGATATTGATAAAATCAATTTATTGTGTTTGTATTATAGAATCAACAAACTGAACTGCCACTACAAGATATTATGTAAAGTGATTGAGTGAGTCACTCAAAAAAATCATCTCGTCCATGTTATAATAAAAAAAATAATGTTTTCTAATATTTTTTTTAATATTTTGATATTTTAATGAACTAATTAAACCATATTGTCATCAATCAAGGCGATATTTGACTATTTTTAAATTATTAGTTACCAATTTTTGTGTCTTATATACTTTTTTGGTATTTATAGTATATTATAGGTAAAATTGTAACCTACATAAATAGTATAATTAATCAATTAACTATATATATTTTTAACTGTTATTTATAGAAACTCTGTCAAATAAGTACCCGGAAATTCTCATTTTAAATTTACCCGCTGAGAATATTTCAAAAAAAATTTTTTCCCAGGTTGACAGAACTGTCAGCCACTGTTCTGTCAATTTTTATTGCTATGTGTCATTTAGTTTGTTTACGGCGTCATTAGGAACAAGTCAACCTTTTGTGTGCG
>JANSTU010027102.1:0-12562 GCA_027564075.1 Bolitophila hybrida
TGAGAAAATAAAATAGTGTATTTTCAAGATAGTTTATTTTAACAAATAAAATAGTTTATTTGCAAAATCTTTATCAAATAAACTTTTTTTCAAATAAAATATATTTCAAATAAACTATCTTGTAGAGAAACTATTTGTCAAATAGTGCATTTTCAAAATAGTATTTTGAAATAAAATATTTTAATCGTTTTTCAACATCAACTATTTAAAAATATTTTGATTGAAGAAAAAGTATTTTAAAATAAAATATTTTGTATTTTATTTTGATTTTATCATGTGTCTGAGTGTGTACATGTAAGGCACAGGTGTATTCAATACACAACAAATACGATACGATTTAATAAATAAACAGAACTCATTTTTTATATAGCTTACCATTTTTGTTATTTGCAGAACACACTGAAACACTTTTTGTCACCTTAATTCCAATTCGGCATTTGTGGATCCATAATTTACGCAATTTTAAATTCTTCGGAATCGAATGAAATTTAATTAATGTTGATTGGGGATTACTGCATCCTGGCACACAACATGTCTTATATGTTTATTGATGTTCTGTCTTTTCTCGGCGTAGTTTGTATCATTCATAATTGTGTCCTAAATTAATATTTTTCGATTGTATAAAATTATACAAACAATAACAAAACAACAATATAACCTAATTTTTCTATTTTTGCAATTTAATTATTTAAACTTAAATTCAAATATTTTTTTAATTATTAATTGAAACACTGACAACTAAAAAAAATATTTTAAAACTTATTTAAATACGATATTTTATATTTAGTACACAAATAAACCTTAGAATAACGTAAAAAATTGTTGAAATTAAACCAATTTCCAAATAAATAAAAAGAAAAGTAAAGAATTCACAAACCTACCTGAATAAAGCTGATCTCGGTGGTCTTACTCGTTAAATTTCCGCACTAGCGATCAAAGCTCAATCTGCACACGCACGGAACACATAAGATTCAGATTGTATATTACAGAAACCATATATTTATATATACGTTTATATTTCAAAAACATAAAGAACTTTTGTCTGGGAAGCATTTCAAGTCACAAACGAATATATTATATAATTCAATCTCGAATCTTTATACATGTATTTATATAATATATATTATTCACTGTTCGCACACAAATTGCCTTATACAAAACCTGTTTTGAGGAAATGGCGTACTTTTGTAAAATATTTTATATTTTAACTCGAATGCATTTTCATATACTTTCTAATAAGTAGGGCTTCTTTATAAACAAGCAATTAGACAAACTTTGTTAAACATACATACATATAGTATACTTGGTTTCATACGAAAATACATTTTGAATGAATGCAGCATATCATTTTTTTTTACAAAATGAATATTTTGAAACGTTTAATTTATTTATTTATTGAATAACAATTTTCAGTGTTTTATTCAATTTATTTAGTTATATTTTCTATATCAGTGCAAACCGAACTTAGTGAGTCTATTAAAGACTTTCCCAATAGACTGTGCCATTCTTCGTGTCACCATTATGCTGATGACATGCAGATGTATCTAGCATGTGATCTTAATATCTGTCGGAGTTAGTTTAGTTTTCTTTGATCACTATACCTACAATCGTAAAACTCAGGTTTTTAATCAAATGGATCAGGAATAATTATGATATAATTATATGATGGACATAAAATTTAGTAATCAATTTAGATATTGTCATGAACTCTAGATTCAATTGGATAGATAAAAGTAAAAACATCTCAAATAAAGTATATTATGTACTCAGAAGTTTATGGCCCTTTCAAAATCTGTATGACATTATTTATCCCTGCATTTCTATAAGGGGCAATAATAATTGTATAATACCAACGTGGGGGAATGCGCTAATACTTCCTTGATGCCAATGATGGATGAGGGTGTTTTTAAAACACACCACATTACTCTATGTTAGGTAAAAATCAAAAGCGTGCTTCTTTCTTAAGAATATATTCAATAATACTAAAAATAACAGTATTGGCTGTCAACATACATCTCAACCTTAACTCAGCAACAATTTAACTCAGCGAAAAGCGCTGCAATATACGAGCTTACATTATAACTGGATTCAAGAAAACTTCACATAAAAACCAATTGTTTTATTTGTTGTTGTGATTGTGTGTGATAAAGAGTAATTGTACACCACATGGTTAAAAAAAACAAAACACTTTCACGTTGTACATTCCATATCTAGATAAACTAGTAACTGATGCTTTGTTTGATTTTGTTTAGCTGTACTATTTTCAAACTATATTGAAATTTTGTAATATGTTAATGTTAATATAACATGTTGTATGTTTATTATCCGTGGATGGAAACTTCTATTAAGCCTTGGAGCAAAGATAGCGTTACTATCAATTGAAGCAGCTTTGTTACGTAGTCGTTAGAATACTGGATGATTTTTTTAATGTTCTGTTAGCTTTCCACAGCCTCTTAGCTATGTTTCGTTGAAAATGGTTCATTGAACGACACTACTAAACCATGGTTGGTTTTTCAGCGAAGGAGCTTTAGAGATGACCAGAGCAGCATGCTATTTTAATAATATGCTGGTATTTAGCTCGTAGGATGTCAACATATCGACAATTTCATTCATATCATATATGTTATCGTAAAAGTCATTGCGAAGGCGTAATTTTAAAGATTTGGTATATTAGCTGACTTTTGTAGATGGGAATAGATTCTGTAGTAGGAGATGATTTGATGTAACGTGCATGTCAGCATTCGATTTTCCAAAAAGAATTAATGATGAAAAACAAATTATCTAAATAAATAAGTAATTTGATTTGAGAGATTGATTTGTAATGCAGAGTGTACGACTGTTAGTGAGAGCGTAGAGAAACTCACAGAATGTATATGTATACACTAGTTTAATAAAACTTTGCTGAATAAAACACTATATTTCGGCTTAAAACAACCTGACAATATATTAGTTTTTGAAATCCATCTTAGGAACATCGAGAAAAACAAGAAAACTTCAATGCTTTTTGAGATCCATTTATTTAGTGTCAAAAATACCTCTTAGCATATATTTTAGCTTCATTTGTGAAATCGACTCCAGGCATTATATTAGTTAAGTGTGTTTTGTGTACTCGTATAAACTGTGCATAAAATAATCCAATAAATAGTCGACACACAAGCTTTTCTCGAGTTTCCTTGCTCACGCACACAAAACAAAAATCTCGCGCTTTTTATCTTTGCGACACGATTTGCGGATCTCCAATTTTAGATATACGTACACTAGCTCGACTCTTAACGATCAAATCTTAACCTCATCAATTAGTCACGCGAATGGGATTCCTATTGATATCCTCTTCTTTTTTTATTCTTTTTCTATCAAACAAGTCCGTCGCTTTTTGCGTCCCAAAACAGAAAACTCTCCAACCACGCGCTCCTTGTCGGATCTTACGTTACGATCCCCCTCTTTGGTGACGTGTACGTCATTCCAATTTCGCCGCACAGCTGTGTCCATAATTGCGATCGGTTGACACAACGCAGCTCCCAACTGTCCAATAGGATCCCAAATCATCCGTATCGAATTCGAAATTTGATTTTTCGAAGTGTTGCTAGCTGCAAAACTTGAACAAAACACCAATCGCTGTAATAGCGGCCATGTTATGTTAGTTTGTGTTTCGTTTTTCGTACGTCATCACAAATATCTGTCATATATTGAAATCACAGCGTATGTATTTTTAAAAAAAATAAAACATCAATGATGTATTAAATAAATGTATTATTTCTAGCCATGGATGATGTGGATGATGCTCTGCTAGTCTCTCTGAATTTTCACAATGCCGTAAGACAATACGAGGCTGAACGTTTAAAGATAATTTTCTGCGTTTATGTTTATTAAAATATTTATAATATCTTATAATACAGACCTGTGACGAAAGAGCTTCCGATCGACTCGAATCTTTAATGGCTAAACGCACTAAACAAGAGGAGAACTCGCACAAAATTAAGAACATGCTCACGTATATGTTTAAATCAGATTTGTGATCGAGATCGGTGTCTGGATGAAACGTTTTTGTATCCATTTTCTTATGATTCCTATCTGAATAACATCGGTTAGACATTTTAAAGTGAGTTTCAGTTAAAATGTATTATATTATAATATGTTTTTATACTTTAAACATGTTTTTTAGAATTCACCATGCTATTCTGACCAATAAGGATTGTGAAGTTTTGTATGAGCAGATAAAGACAAAACTCCGCTTATACGAGATTTAGTGCAGTTTTTTACAAAGTCCGAACTGTACAAGCTCGGTACTATTTCGTGGACTCGTTTATCAATAATAATTCGAAGTTTAAGGATTGGGAGTCATAGAGCCAGGACCCACTGAAGAACCATTGGACAATTGTGAGCGATGTACGTTATCCTGGTATTGTCTGTGCTGCTGGAACTGTACAGAGCCGATGCCGAGAAATTTACTAATTTGCTGGTCAAGCCGCAGTACTTTGATTTAGAGACTACACAACGTCACGTTAGGAGGCTAATTTCCATCTTAAATTGAAGGTAATAATTGTAAAAGTATAACATTTATTTTTTTTACTGTTTACTGTTTGTGTTTCTAAGAAGTACCAGACGAGGATGAAATATACAATGTGGTCATTATTTTCCGCAATGTTTCGATGCTGAACGAATTTGTGCAGATGTATGTGTTCTCACCAGATCAGTAGGGTTAGTTCAAATTTTCCGACTTGAAGGTACATCTATATGCATACAATAAATTATAAATTGTTTTTTTTTTCTTAATAGAAATTAGCGAAGCGCTTTTCTCTGTCGTTTGGTTTGGATGCAATTAGGAATCGTGAAGCTGTAATGGCTTTGCATCGTATATGCATTATGCTCCTATTTTAATCCTAATTAAAATAATATTTAAATATAAAATGGACGCCTTTTATTACTGAAAATTATAATTAAATTTGGCAATTTCTACCGCTAAATGCGCTGTTTTTAAATCTGCACCAATATGCACTTTTTCGAAAATAAAAAGAGATCCAAATGCGCACGTGCTATATGAGGAGGATTCCGTTTGGATCGGATCTGTATCCGTTCTCAAAGCCGATCTGGATCCGTTCTAAAGAGATCCGTGGTTGACCGGACTGTGTTTGGTACCCAGTATACAGGCGGGGTGTCACAGTCACAAACAAAAATAAATAAATAAATACGCGGACTTGTAAGGTTTAAATTGAGACAGCGCGAACGCTCATCCCGGCTACCAAAAATATTACGCACGAATTATTCACATTAGAAATAATCGCAGACGTCAGCTCAACCGAGGTGCAATAGAAGAGCCTCGCTCCGGGGGAACCGTTTTGAAATCCGCTCAAAAATAAAACTATCTTACATGCTATAATCTTACTCATTAACAAAAAAATCGTAACAAGTGTAGCAAGAGATGCTTTTGAAAATTCTATCTTCTCATTTAGAGAGAACTAACGAAACAAAAGAATAGTCGCCAAAAAGAACGCAGAGGAGGTTTGATATCCTATGGAAATTAATATATGCAATTATATAAAGATATAAACCAAAAAAATGTGACAGACATAATAATAATAGCATACAATTCCTACACTATATACATATGTTATATAGTCCTGCAAACATTTATAGTTTTTCTGGCTCGAACGACCATTTTCGTCAACTAACGGACACAATTAAAGTCGATGCATACGCGCAACACAAATCAAAGAGAAAATGTCAAAAAAAATCTGAGCTATTGAAAGCATTGGCTCGTAAAACACGGTTTTATTATCCACGTCCTATGTTCTGTATGTTTTATATTCTATATTTAGTGAGCGCGTTCAGAGATTGCAATTCAGAGGGCTTTTTGTATATGTTTTTGCGAGTAAATTCTAGTATATGTATGATGTACGTATAATATGTATCTATCTATATATAATATGCATAGTATTTTAAGAGTATGTATGCATGGGACAAGGTTAAAAGCAAAAAGGGGTAGCAATAAAAGCAGTACCGTTAAAACATCCTTTCATGTACCTATATTCTGTATACATTGTACTTATGTACAGGTCATGATTTAACATGAAACTCTGACGTTTATTTTTATTGTGCCTGAAAATTGTGTACTCGCATAGAGACACTCCCTATACGGATAATATAAAATACATTTATCTATAACTATATATACATATATACTTTTAGCGTTTCGTATAACATTTAAAATCAGCCCAGCAGCTCGTAGCCGCTCTTTGGACTCGTCCTTTTGAACACAATAAAAAGCATTGTTTTTTATCCAATTTTTTAGACGAACAGAATAGAATCTGAAAAAGTGTTGTATACATTAATATTATTCATATTTGTTTGAGCTTTTGGTACTAGTGACAAATGCCGTTCCACGATCGTTGAAAAATACTATGGCTATATAGTAACTCTTTTTGATATGTATATGTACGCACCCCTCGTATAGCTCATAAACGGCAAGATGTTTACTTGAGTGGAGTATTGAAACGATATATGATTATGTATATGTGTACGTGAGAGCTCGTCTAGGTTGCATTGAAATATACCTTTTTTTACAACTTTTCAATGAGCCGCAGGCGACGACCGGTCGTGTAAAATTTACCAAAATATTTTTGCAATCCTGGACATGACTGGTAATTATATTTTTTTTCGTTTTAGATGCAAACAATTTTAACTTTTTATACATATACATATATTGGGTTCTTTTTTATATGTGTAAACTTTTTTGTTGTAAAGCCAATTTTTTTTATATATAAATTGTTACGCCAGTCTTAACTTTTGATGTTCGCATTTCTCTTTATTATAAATGGTGCACTTTAAATCAGTAAATTGTATTCTTGCCCTTAAGAACTACACTTCTGATTTGGAAAACAGTACATTGACTCCATCAATTTAAATAAATAAAAATAAGTGTAAAACACATCTGAGATAAATCTCTGTGGATTTGCTGTTTAAAAGTTTGTTATAGACTCACGCTATCCGCAGTGTATGTTACATAAAGGTGTCAAGTAGGGAGTGTGTGGCAGAATCATGATTGGCCGAATGACGGTTCGTCTCGAATGTTGCGATTCGCCAAATAATACGATTAGCTGAAACACGATTTGCAGAATGATACGATTGGCCGAAACACGTTAAACCGTCAGCTTTCGGATGTGTGCTTAGCATAAAATATACATGGTAAATTTTGTTGTGTTTTAAAAAGCCAAGCTGATTTATATTTTTTATACATATAATTGATTACGCCAGTCTTAGTTTGTGTAAATTGTGTTGTGTTTTATAAAGACCATCTGTTTTTTTACGCAAATAAATGTTTGAGTATTTGAGTTGGACCTTTTTGGTTTCTTTGGTTAATTGTTTCTCGGCTAATCGTGGCCAATCCTGATTCGGCAAATAGTATCATTCGGCTAATCGGTATTCGGCAATAGTATAATTCTGATAATCATATTTTTAGGCTTATCGATTTCCGCAAATTGAAATTCGGCCCATCGTGAGTTGGCCAATCGTGTTTCGGCCAATTGGAATTTGGTCAATCGTAGTACATTCCCTACCCTCCAGCAAAGGAACATCAAAGCTGCATGTCGGCTTCTTGTTGCCGAGCAACTAGACATGTCAATTGTGAAGCAACATTCAAGCGATCAGTGGTCTCCTTGGCGTAGCACTTCCGTAGTTTCAAAATTTTCCTCTAGTTTATCCCTAACGTTTACTGAGGACCATAGCTTAGCTGCGATAGCTTAGCTTAGGCTAAAAGCTTTTGGAGAAATCCAAAATTAGACATTATCAGCCAAAGCTTTTCACGAAACATGCTAAAATATGCTGCCTTGAAATCAATGAATAAGTGATGCGTTTCAACATTGAACTCTTTTCTCTTGTCCAGTATATGTTTAATATTAAAGAGTTGATAGCTTTCTACGGAATCCACACTTATACTCGCCAATGTTTTCCTCCGTATATGGCAAAAGTCTAGAATATAGAGCATTTGCACCTTGTATGCATTGTTCAGTTCAGTTATTTGTCAGTAGTTGCCGCATTCATCCACTCATCTGGAATTTCTTTCTTTTCCCAAATGTGCATATGTAAGACCATTTTTTTATATGAATTAATTTGGGCCCTCGTTCCAAGTAGAATAATCCCAGAAACTTCTTTCGCATCGCTCTTTTTTATCGATTATTCCTGCCGATTCTATCTATGTAGAGGCAGATCTCGTCTCGTCAACACGATTCTACAAAATGAAAATCAATGAAATACCATTCCTATATTCAACAAATATGTAGTTTAACACAACGTTGTAACGACCATTCAACATCTTACTGATTTTCAATTAAAATCGAATTCAAAGTCAAGATCTAGACTAGAAGTTATATATTATTGTTATGAATATTCATTAGTTAAACTTGAGATTGTGTGTATGAGTAAACAGAAGATTGAGTAGCCTAAATAAATCCGGTCGTAAGTGATTTGTGGTTTTCGTTACTTAACCAGAAAAAAAGACGTACATTTACACTCGCACACATGTTAAACCGCCCTAGATTGTATCTTGGCGTACATTATATGCACATTTATTATCACTATTTCATACAAAAACCTTTGTATCTGTTCGTCTGCGTATATTGTGTATGTATGTGTGTTGGTATTTATTACTTTGACACGCCGGTCGTTTAGTCGTTTCACATGCACACCAAACGCGAGTAATGTGAGCCACAACTTTGACAAATATCCTCTGTATCACTATAGCATATATTAATATTCGTTATTTTTAAGGATGTGCGCATACGCGAATAGTGAAGTGAAAGCGTGAAAAGGGTAGATAACGTGCGCATTCGGTTCGCAAGGGTTGCAAAAGTGTTTTCAGCATAAGTACTCTAATTTATTAGTATTATTTTTGTCAGCAAATCGCAGCGTCACGGCTTCGCACATGCGATGCGCATTCATTCATCACCCGTGATCAACGAGGAGCTTTGAATCCGAATCGAATGATTTTAACGAGTATATATAAATATAATACACCCTGACGCACAAACACTGGTGCAAACAACAATCACTCGTCATCTACGCGCTTTCATTAGATTACTTTCGCTCCGGGGAATGCGCTTAATAATTACATGCTTAATCCGATGAGATTACCGATTCAGTTTATTACTATTTAATAGCATTGGCTGGATTTAAATGTAAATTACGTTCATGTATTAAAATGGTGTTCTCTATATATTTAAACTAATACCTTCGACTATATTCTATATATAAATTTTGAATGCAACAGACACATAGACACAGACTTGTCCTGCGCAAAGCTTTCATTAGATCCTCGACATATATATGTGTAGTAGTATAAGTATGTATAAATAGTATATACATACATGTTTGACTGAGTGCAAAACATATAGGCGACTGAATGCAACCATATAGATTTGCGACTATATCACCTGGATATGCTTGTGCCCATGCTCGCTGCTTGTTGAATTACAAATGAGATGAAAAGTTCGAGCAAGCTTTGGGTTTTGTGTGAGTATGTGTGTTTAAATGGGGTATGGTAGAATCGAGTAAGTAGTCGTTCATGCGGAGAAAACACAATATTTTATTTTAAGACTCTCACCACATTGACCAGACACACACACACACAGTCTAAAGCACACACGTCTATACACAACGACACCCACATCCACGCAAATATACAACATACATTCAAAGTTGTGGCCTGTAAAAAGGATTGAATCGGATTGGAATTGACAAAAAGGTGTAGCTTCTAATGATAAAAGCTTTGCGGTTCAAATAATGTTCAGTGGATGTATTCAATGTGTACGGAATTTCATTAAATAGAAAGTTAGTCTTAAATGTGTTTTTTTATTAAACTATTCGCGACAGAACTCATGGTTTTACCGAATACGCCAGCAAATATAATCTCTAGTAATGGCGAAAAGAGATAATCTGATTTAACTTCGCATATAAGACACAAAAATGCATCTTTTTATTATGGTAATGTTAGATTTGTATTGGATACATGTTTGACATTTAAAAAAACATAACCAACAAAAACTTATTTATTAGTATTTAATTCTACAAATAAAATTAAACCCAAATTCATTCTGATGAAATACAATTAATTTCTTCAAAAGAAAAATGATCAAACGTTGTTTCAAAAATCTATTAAAAATTGGTCTTATATTATCAACACACATTTTAAGAACAAGTTTATAAATATCCTTATACAAGCAATAGACAATGCTGCTTTATGACTGCTGCTCCATGTCCTTGATAGTAGCCTTAGTACAACATTTAAAAATGATTCAACTTTATATAAGTATTAAAGGTTCCAATATTCGGGCTGTACAAACTGTTGGAAATGCAATGTTATCATTGTAGTTATTTTATATTATAACAAAAATATCAAACCGAGCTGTAATTATAAATAAAATAATTATAGAAAATTAGTACAAATAAAATATTACAACTATAAACATCTCCTGAATTTCAAAAATAAAAGCATTTGTTTAAAATTTTAGATTTTTACTTTTCTTATTTATCAATTTAGTTTTATAATAAAATACTGATTCCAAATACACCATTTTTTTTTAATGGCTATATAATAATATTGATGACGTATTAGTAATTATTTTTATTAAGCCAATTTTATGGCTTTTTAGTAGATTTCATTGCTAAATAATGATCAAATAGAATTTTTTGCTTAATTGCTGTTAATATTACTATTGTCATAATTAACTAACAAACTAGTAATTCAAATGACCAAATAGTTTGTTATGCTAAATTGAATTAAAAGAAATTATTTAGAAATACTAATGACATTTTGCAATTAATTCGACTAAATGGAACATTATAACTATCCGCCATATTATCCATAAAAAAATGGAGGCGTCTGATTTTATTTATAATCATGATAAAAATACTTAATTTTTTTAACTCCTATAAACACAATACGAAAGAAGTTTTTCTTCCTAGTTTTGCATTCCTAATAACTTGTTTTAGTTCTTAAACCTTAAAAACTTGTTTAAACTGCACGTTGATTATTTTTTTGTACACCTATTATACTTTTTAGTTTGAAATCATCGAATTTTGATTAAAAAATATAACTCTCATCTAAAATATAATATA
This sequence comes from Bolitophila hybrida, assembly GCA_027564075.1. Classification (NCBI taxonomy): domain Eukaryota; kingdom Metazoa; phylum Arthropoda; class Insecta; order Diptera; family Mycetophilidae; genus Bolitophila; species Bolitophila hybrida. The sequence continues at coordinate 11,110 of JANSTU010027102.1, forward strand.
GTTTTTATCTGCTAATTCATACAAATTTGAAACAATTTAGAAATAAATTCAAATTATCAGATTAAAATGCATTATAGTAATGAAAATAGAAATATTTCGTGCTAAACAGTCTAAATGGCACTGAAAGGTTCCGAAAGTTTCGAAAGGTCAATAAATATAATTTAGTCATATTAACAACTAATTAATAATTCTTGCTAACAAGTATTTACAAAGACTAAATGGTTATTTATTTTTATTATAACCGTCTATTACAACATTGACATGTTTGTGCATATTACTAAAAATTATGCACTTTCAATGGCTAATTAGTGAAATATATTGATAGAAAATGTGGCTAAAAATGTTAGTTGTGTTGCCTTATTTTAACTTTTATATAAAAAAAACGTTTAGATAATTATAACATACCGATTTTGGATTATAATATAAATTAAGATCATATGTATTTTTTTATAAAAAAAATAGTTATTTGATGGTTTGTTGTTTGTCGTTCACTGATTATGTCATAAAAATGTGTTATTGATTTTTAAATTATAACTTATTTGGATTGAATATTAAAAACAAATCAATTGAGCGATTTTATATTTGTACCAATTCTGGATTTTAACACAAAAGTTCACATTTTTTTTTCGAAAAAAATATGACCGATTCTTCTATTTGCTTTTATATCATCTAATTGAATCCTGTAATACCTTGTGGGACATAGGGCCAGTGTGCGATGCCACACACCGGATTCATTGACCATTACGGGTTCACACGAGTCTTAATTTGCCCTGACGCGACTTTAGCAACTATCTTGATATTTATATTCGGAATCGAGAATTATTATTTAAATAGCAAAAAATTCATAGATTCTAATTTTTATATTATAAAAAAAATATGTTTTTTCATTATTAGGATTTAAAAATAAAACACTAAATTAACGAGCTTTAACAGATAAAAAGAGTAATAAAGATTTATATATTTTACCAGTAAAAATTAGAAAATAAATTCTCTTTTTTCAGTAAAGATTTATTACTTTTACAGATAAAAATACAGATAAGGATTTTTAAAATAAAGATCACCTATTCACGATTATAGAGTAAAAATTCACTAATAAAAGTCAAAAACAAAAAAACTAATTTTGACAGACAATAATCACAAATTTTAGATTTATACAGTGAAAATTACATGTGGTATATTTTTTAAAGTTTTGATTATTCCGAAAAAAAAACTGGTTTAAATTTTAAATTGGACAAAAAACAAATGCCGTAAACAAACTAAATAAAATAGCAGCGAAAAAATTATTGTTTTACACATATATACATACTACTCTGTCAAATAAGTACCCGGAAATTCTCATTTTAAATTTTCCCGCTGAGAATATTTCGAACTGTCATCCACTATTCTGTCAATTTTTATTGCTATGTGTCATTTAGTTTGTTTACGGCGTCATTAGGAACAAGTCAACCTTTTG
>JANSTU010027113.1:0-12562 GCA_027564075.1 Bolitophila hybrida
CACAGCACACGCTACGATGGATGTTCTGCACGAGGAATTTCCGGACATGGTCATCTCGCGCGGAGGCGACGTGAACTATTTTGTGTTGTGCTACTCCTATTGGAGCTACTATGCTTTAACACTAACAAAATGGTTACGACTCTTAATTTGCTCTGACGCGACTCTAACAACTTTGCAGGGCAAATGCGAATATTTAGATATCTCTATGCACCGAGATCTATCTTGCTATTTTATATTCGGAATCGTGAATCATCAACGCCATAATACACTTATTGTTCTATACAGGGTGCGTGTGTATATGTTAATTGATAGCAATTAAGTGTTAATATCCTCTCCAATCACGATATTTACAGCAATGCTTGATAAGAACTACAACTCATCTATTTAACCATCGGTGGTCGCACTTCTTAGGAATAATACCGTCACAAAAAAAATTGACCCCACCATTTTTAAATTATTGCGCGTTTCCCGTTTCGCAATCCGTTAAAAACATTTTTTTACTTAAAAAATCATAACTCTGCCAGTTTTAAATATTTGTTCATACAATTTAAGGATGATACTTTTGAGATATCATAGTTTACGGAAAATTGTGCTATTTTCTCGCAAAGGGAACCCCAAAGCGTCGTTAGAGGGCAGGCCAACAACTTATAGTAATTCTAGGTTAAATGTGGGTAAGTTTAACGACTACTGCCTGTTCGCAGACCTTTGGCTCGAATGAAGAGGTGATCGCTGAAACTGAAGCTTATTTTGAGGCCAAGGACAAATCGTTTTACAAAAAAAGGTGTCGAAATGCTAGAGCGGCGTTGGACTGATTGTATCACTCCTGAAGGAATGTATGTTTATGAATAAGATCGATTTTTTTCAAAAAATGAGTTTTTCTTAGTTATCCTACGGACTTATTGAGTGATGTGTTACCTCAGTCTGATTTCTCCTTCAATTCTTCTATTGATCTTAACAAAATTGGTCAGTCAATATGAAAACCGATAAAAAAGACCAACCTCTTCCGTATGTAAAACTATCTCAAATGTTGTTATTTATCTCAATAGAATTATGCAACTCATTTGAAATACAACCATGTTATGCCTACACAAAATATTGTCTCATAAATACACATTTGCAAGTCGTACAAGACACTCCACTTTTAGGGCTATGTCGCAATCAGTTTCAAGTCTCAATCAACTCAATGTACGTATGTCATGCTCTAAAACACTTTACAATAATCAATAATTGAATATCGCCAAGTAATAGTAAGTTCTGCATATGTAAATAATAAGTAGTAAATACACATTAAACATATACAATTACAAATATAATATATTAAAATGGTGATAAAACGTATCCATTCGCACTTAAAAACAATTGAACCTTGGAAGAGCGAGTGCACTAATAATGTACGCAATTATTACACAAGCAATAAAAACAAACAAGCCGTTATTATATTATTAAAAGTATGATCTATGCGTAGTAATAAAAACACGTCTTTTATTACATTGTATAAATACATTTACGAAACCGCCGTTACTTCTTTTGTATGGATCCAGTTTCGTACTCGAGGGTATATAGACACGTTCACTTAAAATACCTTAACATCTCAAGAAGCCCTTCGAAGAAGTCAAAGATTACTATATTGTGGTGTTGTTTTCTTTTTTGCATTAAAGCATATGAGCATGTGTTTTGTGTGTTGCACTCATTGTGCAAGCCTCTGCGTATGTGGTTCTAAAAATTAGAGCGTCCGCGCGCTTTTTCAAGGTCTTTCTCAAGTCTTAACTCAAGACACTCAAGACACACAAGACTCGTCGTCATTGCATGTAATACTGAAATGAATGTACGTACACTTTACATATAAATGAATACAACTGTACGCAACCGTTTTTTGTGCTATGTTAATACTTGGGCACGTTTAACTTCCTGATCAAAACAGATTTTATAATATGCAATATGACAATGTTATGACGTGCGCGCTATGAGACGAATTAAGTCTTAGAGTATATTGACTTATAATATACGTAATATGTAGGTATAAGTAAAGGGAATAATGTGTTTTCTTAATACAATTTAATATTATTGACATAATTATTTTTTTTACATATTGATTCAGATTTCATTGTTATTATTATTTATTTATTTCGTTGGCATAATCTGAAGACTTTTGGCATCAACTCTTCTGAAAATATGTCTCCCTTTTCTAATGATCTCCTCTTATCAATACCATATTTTCCCCAAAATAATCTTCCAGTCTTGTTTCCTGTCATTGCTCCCTTTATACTTGATATTTTTTACTTTTCCCTTTTTTCGCCACCCTTTTTCCTCAATCTTGGAAAGTGATACCTATTATCGCTTAAAACGGTTATCTCGGGCGATCCGCAGGGTTCAGTACTTGGTCCAATACTTTTTACTATATTTATTAATGATTTTCTTAATATCCTAGTTCCCTTCCTCCTATTTGTCTCAATGGTCAACATCTTAAGTGGTCGAGTAGTGTGAAAACCCTTGGCCTCGCATGTACTATTGTGTCTAAAGTATTTGACTATTTGGTGGCTTACTGGCTACAGTGGCAACAGGCACACCTCATGTCTTCTGCTACTAGACTTAAGCTGGTAAAATCACTATTACTTCCGCACTTCTTCTACTGCGATATTGTCTTATCCTACATGACTGCCTCGGTGCTTAAAACATTGCAAAAAGCACTAAATGCGTGTACAAGATTTGTTTACCGCTTTCGTTCGACCGGCTTGAGCGTTTCAAAAATAGAATTCTTAGATGTTCTCTAAAATCCTTCTTTGAGTATATATCCTATGTCTACATCAAAAAGATTCTATTACTAAAACAGCCACCATACATATACAATGAATTAAAATTGTCTCTGTCCACGTACTCGTGCATTCAACTCATCCTTTTTTGTATCTGGTGCTGCTAGTTGGAATGCGCTACCTACATCGTTGAAACAGATGAGTTCTTTTACAAGGTTTAAAAAGACTTGCTTTGCATTATTCAACAACTTATAATTAATGACCTACAACCAAATGCCTATATAACATATCCTTTTTCTATAGATATATTCCTTTTATACCGTACTATGACTTGTTTGAAAATCCTTTTTTTCTTCCCTTAGTATGTTTTAGATATAATTTTGACGATGATGATGTTTCGATAATTGTTAATTTAAATTTTATTTTCTTAAATTTTGTTTGTAAAATGTAATGATTTGGTTACTTTCTGAATCCTCAAAACATCATGTAACTGAAACACTGCACTTGACGGACTTCAAATCTCAAACTCAACATCGCGATACTGGAAACACTAATGACGGAATCTCTCTCCGGTATTCCAAAGATTGTGTTTCCGTACTTGTGGTGTTAGGAGAGACCATCTCAATATAACCATATAGCAAAAAAATATACCGATATTCCAGCGACTGTATTTTTATCTCGTTTTGTTTTTTTTTAATTCTGAATTTTTAAAATTCTGCTAATGAAATTATGTTTTTCAATTGGGTTTAGTTTAAAGACAAGGAAGTATAAAAAATGTTATGATACAAAAAGTTCATCTGATGATTCGCTCTTTTACTTATTTATAAAGCAAGAAGTTGTAAATTGACTAACTGATTTTTGTATTGCGTAGGTCAAAAATAAATTGAAATGTTTTAGGTAAGGCCACGGCAAGCCCAAAATCATAAAAATGTGCGTTAGAGGAAACAAATGTTAACAACCGCTGAAATAGTCAACTACTTAAAACTACCTTTTAATACAAAAACGACTTCTAACTTCAAAGAAAACTCTAAATACTAGTAATAGAAAATTACATAATTAGCCTATTCTAGTAAGAGAAACATGAATCTATATCCGAAAAACACGATTAAACAAATCAAAATCATTTTGTATTCCACTACGTCAAGCACACCGCGCCTGTTAATCTTTTCCGCATACTTTTACAATCTCAATTAAATGATAAAAATAAACATAAAGAACTAATTTGAATATATTTAAATAAATCGTCCGGCATTATCACACTAAGTCCAATTAAAAAGCAGTAATGTTTATGTTTAAATATATATACATTTACAAGAAAACAGGACTTGCAAAGATCAAGATTCACATTATTTACATTTAGTAAACCTCCTTATTTTCTCGTGCGCATAAGATCTGAGACAGTTTGCTACGCTAATGCACACGCGCCGCTGCTGCCGACTTGCCGAGCCGACAGAGGCAACGCAATGAAAAACAATTTTGCGCACTCACGTAATAGGAAACAAAAAGAATCTGCCCACCAGCAACAGAACCAGATCTTGGACTTGTGTATGCGAGCAAAGATCCAGTACATCTTGTACGGCGTGCGGTGTCTCACATAAAAAGCATGATCTATAGTTGAAGGTTAAACCGTGAACGCTGTATAATGTATATACGCGGTGCGTGTATAATAGCTACAAGTACATTTATACATATTTTAATATTATGTACTAGCACCTATATTATATTTCATGAGGAGACGCTTCATTGGGATGGCTATATTTGTGTTTGTTTTTATATGTTTATATAATCTATAAATATGTATGTATGTTTGTGTGCAGGGGCGAAATAAGCCGTCCTGATCAGCTGAAGAAACTTCGTATAAAACCAGAGTAAACATCGAGAGGCAGGTTAAACTCACTTTTGTGTCGTAGTTGCAGGTTCTGTTAGACGAGACAAAGAAAAACCAATTCAATATGTTCAAATTCGTAAGTTTCAACGGTGTTATTACTGAACTACAATAATTATAATTATTCTTTAATTTCATAAGGCTGCTGTTGTTCTTGCCGTTATTGCTGCCGTATCCGCTGCTCCTTCACCAGGACTTTTGCTGGGCGGTGCATCTCCAATTTTGGCCGGTGTTGCTGGTGAGGCTCCAGCATCTACTGTGCATGCAGCTCACGTTGCTGCCGTCGCACCAATTGCCTACTCAGCTCCCTTGACCTATGCTGCTGCCCCGGCTGCACATATCGCCTACGCACCAGCACCACTGACATACGCTGCTGCTCCAGCACACATCGCCTATGCCGCCGCTCCAGCTCCACTTGCCTATGCCGCTCCTCTGTCTTACGCCGCTGGATACTCGGTAAATGCTTTTTACATTCGAAAACATTTCAATTGTCTAAATTTAATTATTATATATCTCACATAGGTTGCATACAATGCTGAGCCAATCGAACAACATGGATACAAAGTTGCCTACTAAATGCGCTTACCTAAAATCACACACAATTTGCAGCAATTTAGGCGCATCCATAAATCTCGACTGAGCGTAAAGCACATCGCAGATTGAATTGAATATTGCAATAAAAAACTCAAAAGAAAACATAAGTTATTTTATTTCATCATTTATATTTTATGAAGGAACAAATATATATCGTAAACGACTATTAGACTTACATATATATAATCCGTTAAGCCATTTTCAAATCAATGTTTATATCATTTTAGATTTGTTTAAAAGGGTTTATTTGAGAATTTGTTTATATTACGTTTTGTTCCAGGATGTCGAAGAGGGAAAGTGGCAACAACCGGTTGCGGTTCAGACTAGAACGATACAAGGGCAGACCATTTCAGATTTAGATTAGATTTCGTCAAAGAAATATTGCCATTTGTGCTGATATACGAAAGATGTTTCACTAAGTTCATGTCCGAGAAGCCGACCAACATTCGCAAAGATTTTAATAGCGTGAATGTCTCGACGAACTCTTGTAACCCTTATGTTATGCGGGTCATGACCATTTGAGCTACTTGTTCACCGAGTACGGCAAACTACGTCAAAAACCTGATCGTGCAAGACTTTGAAAACCAGTATCCAAGAGCAGAAAGAGAGACCATAATATAAAAAATCATTACGTCGATGATCTTTTGAACAGTGTGGACACGGAAGCTCAAGCTCTATTCGTCCATGCGAGTGGGAGTATTCAACACGGAGATCAAATTGAATGTCTGGCCTGGCGAATAGCACCTTCAAAAGCCATGGATCAGATCAGATCATAGAATATACCGATGGTTTGTGGAATTTCGAATAGGTGAAATCTTAGAATCAACTAATTTAAGTAACTGGAGATGGGTCCCAACAATGTTAAATGTAGCCGACGTAGCTACCAAATGGAATAATGAACCGGACTTTAGCCCAACTTGTCTGTGGTTTGTTGGTCCTGAATTTCTCCGTCACCCCGAACAGCTTAACCCAAGAAAGAAACAATATTGTACAAGGATCCAGTTGAAGAGCGCAACTCTTACACCAATGTTGACCACACGACAAAAATCAAACTGATCATGAAAATCGGGCTTCAAACTGGAGACGGCTGGTGCGATCCGTATCTTTTATTTTATGATTTATTGATATCTTTAAATCTAAAATTTATAAGTTGCAGTTAACATGCTATTAATATATTCCATCGTCCACAGGAAAAAGAGACTGAAAGTAAATAATACTTTTTTACCTAAATAATTCTGTTATAAAAAAAACTTTCAAATAAAGATAAGTGTGACGAAGAAGTACTCAAAGGCATATTTTCTAATAAATTTACCGAACAACATATTTCCAGAACCTATTTTAAATTTAAAAAAGCTTTTCTTGTAAAGCTGTTTCACCACGGATCTGTTAATCATATTTTACATTGTAAAAGAATAATTATAGTACATTTTCCATGCTTTCTGATAAATACAATAATTTGTTGGCTAAAGTATGGTTTATGAGGCCGCTGAGGAGCAGTATGCGTTATACAGCGTAATGTGTTTTTACTTAATTCTTAGGTCTGTTCCTATTTTCCGAGTACCCAAACTTTTGATTAATTAGTAAGTTACGAAAAACGAACATTTCCTATAAGATAAGCTATTTTATTTATTTTTATGATTGCGGCCACCTATGATTTTTAAAAACAAAAAAATCATAGTTACATGATAATATTATTAAACAAGCTTTTTTATATTTTTTGTTGAACATTTTTTTTTAAATATTATATTTATTCTATAAAAATGCGTGGAAAATGAACATATTTTTATTTTAAATATGATGAACATATCCGGACATATAAATGTTTGAAACAAGCACACATTTATTTGCTGGAACCTCACCCTGCGTGGGTGGTAATCAATCATTACAACATCAAATCATATTGTCCAGAACATTATATTGACACACACTACAGTATACTATATATGATAATCAATTAAATTAGAAAAAAGTATTAAAGTATTCCGTTTACCAGAGAATGTTCCTTATATACGTCATTAACTTCGATATGAGTAGATATCTGATATCAATAAAACCAAGATAATTTATTTTGTTACAGGCTTTATATGATATAAATGAAATAGTATGTGACTCCTGTTCCTTTTTAATTTATTCAAAATTATATACCATTTTTGGCTGACATTTTTCAAGAAAAAAACATCTTAATACAAAAACCGGTAGCCATGACCAAGAATTAATCGAAAAACGATTACATCTTTTAGACTAGTAAAAAAATTTGTTAAATTTTGTGTTTTTAATTATTTTTGAGAAAAAAATGTTTTTAATTTTTAATTTAATTATTTTATTATTAAAATTTCAGGAAGTTTGTCGAATTTTTGCCGAACTTTACCGAAGAAGCACTTTTCGTTACACATTTTTCATCGTTACCCCCGAAAAACAATGTTTCAATGATAAAATTACATAGCAACGAATTCCGTTCAACATTAGACCTTTATAACAGTAATACCTAATGTCTTATATATCACATTGATTGCACTATAGAATTAAGTAAAAAAACGAGAAGAACTAAATGCGGAATTTAGTTCGAGACGGGCACTCCCGTAAAGTGAGATTCGAAAGAGAAAACTTCTGCGGCAGTTAAAAAAATAAGGACAGTGAAGCCATAATTTTATGTGGGGCCAGCTCTGACCAAATTTGCGGAAATCCTATCTGCATTGACATTTCTTTTCAACAGATAAGTTGCCAACTACTTCGTTACTGTAACGCTTTTCTCCTTCGGTTTTTATTTGTGCTGTCAAGTAAAACTGGGTACATAAAATAGGCACCCGGGTCTGGACCCGAAAAATGTTGAAAAACGGGTAATTCATGAATTCCGGGTCCTAGCCCGTGAAACGGGTAATTCAAGTATTTCGGACCCTAAGCGTCTCGCAAATTATTCAATATTACTCAAAGAAAGAACCGAGAATCGGGTATTATATGCATTTCGTGTCCGGACCCGAAAAACGTGTAATTCATGAATTTTGGGGTCCGTCCGGACCTGATGACGAAACTGAGTCTGATGGCCCATACTTCTTAAAGTGTTAGTTACTCGAAGTGATGACTTAAAATCCTTTTTTAATGTGAGTAAGGGCAAATAACCTGATGAAATTCCAACACTGTTTTTGATCTTCAATCTATCCCTTTCATCCGACATCTTTCTAGATCGTTGGAAGACGTCTTATATTACACCCATATAAAAGTGGATCCAAAAGTTATATTTAAAACAACAGAGGGCTACGATAGACTTCGATAGCTAAACTCTTTAAGTCTTTAGTCTCCGATGTGATGACTTGACAACTCAAAAGAACAATATCGGTTAATCAGCATGGCCGGTCGATCTACTTCGACAAATTTGGTAGAATTGACCGACTATGCTATTGATATGATGGAGTGTGGCTCGCAAGTAGATGTCGTGTACACTGAGTTTAGCAAAGCTTTTTTATAGACTACATCATAGTTATCTTATTCGAATTAATTAAATTGTTGTACACTCGTCTCTTCTGGGTTGGATTAAATAATATTTGAGTGATCGATTACAGTGCGATCAGGAAGTCACTTGGACTGTGCCTTTTAAATTTGATTACTCAGTGAATGGCATCTCATTTACAAGAGTATATGTTATCCTTGATGAAAAGTTGTATGCAAAGGCATATTTCTTGCTCGATTTCATTAAGAGGATCTGCGCTGAATTCGTAGACACCAAAGATCTACAAAGCGTGTATTGTGATTATCTTAGATCACATTCAGAATACGTTTCGATTGTATGTATAGAAACGAAACGTAATTAATGTTTAAATTCTAACTACTAGTTTGTAAATTTTAAGTTAGAAATATTACGTAATTATAATGTTAAATAAAGTTTATGGTTGAGTAATAAACGTTTTATAAATAACCTAGAACTTGTAGTTTGAATTATAATAAATGTTATGATTTTTTTTAAACTTGTTTTAAAGTTTAATGTATTTTTTAACCTTAAATTTAAAGTAAGAAATAGAACGTATTTTATAATTATTTTCTCATAACACATCAGTGTAATTTAAATTACTTTTATTGTGTTTGTCGAATTACAATTGTCTATTAAAAAATACCTTATTTTATTTAGTTTAAATTCATTTATTTAATATTGTAAATTAAATTTCATCTCATTGGATCCTCTAATCCCTTGTGGGACATAGGGCCAGTGTGCGATGTCGCACACCGGAATCATTGACCATTACGGGTTTACCGGACTGGTCAGGTCATGCTAATTTGCTGTTAGTGCTGTGCTACTCCTATTGGAGCTACTGTGCTCTAACACTAACAACACATCCCCGATGGTTAGGAGTCTTAAATTGCCCTGACGGGACTCTAGAAACATTGCAGGGTAAATGCGCATATTTATGAGATATTTCTATGCATCGAGATCTATCTTGCTATTTTATATTCGGAATCGTGAATCATCAACTCATCATAAACTTGTTGTTCAATTCAGGGTGCGTGTGTATATGTTAATTGATGGCAATAATTTTCCGTTATTCTAAACCAATAAACTATTTCAGAAATAGTCTATTAATAGTAAGAGGAACCTACTGATTTAAAGTGCTACATTCGAAAAACACGTCGATCTGCCAGCTGGGATTGAACCGGCGACCTCCCATAAGCCAGGCCAACGCGTTAACCCACTCGGCTATGGCTATGAGATGGAAATGAGCCTCATCAGAAACGAAGATTTTGGTCAATTGGTGCAATGTTTTCCGATGAGCGACCTGCACGAGCACGCAATGGTGTGGTACAATCACAGGTATTACCTGTTTATCGAATAATTTGCCATCAACTTCATTTGCAATAAGCGATGGCCACGTAGCAGATAATATGATAATGACTACAACTACACTCACATAGTATTTGCGTCGATATAAATATTTATATTGTAAAGAAATTCCTACTGATGAAAATGCTAAATTTATTTGATGAATGAACTGAAGCAAAAGGAAAAAAAATAATAGTAATAATTACCTTTATAAAATGCAGCTTTAAAAGCTTCCTTTATTGTGTGCTATGCAAATGCAAACGCTAACAAACCGTTGTCCGACGGAGAGTTAATAAAAACAACAATGGTGTCAGTGATACACAATGCTTTGGCGAAAATGGGTATCAACTGTACTGAATGTACTGAATGTTTTTTACAGTGTGACTAACACAATATCATTTGATTTTACTGTGATTGTGTATGTTACAGTCACGTTTGGCCATTGCTATTTGAAATTGATTTAAATATTTATAATTGAACTATACTTCCATTTTGTAAGAAGATTTCTATAAAAGACTTAGTCTTTATATCAGATAAATAAACTTACCAATCATACTCAAAATGAACGATTATTGATACTTAAAAACTTAAAATACCTTTAATTTTAATGTTATAAGTTGCCACTTCCTAAACTCCCCTCCTTGAAATCGCTTATTTCATTTTTTTTTATCAAAACTTACGCACCCTATTCCTTTAAGGAGTTTCAATACCACCAACTATAATTGCCAAGTTTTTCGGATTAGTCCCTCTTGAACGGTAGTAGAGGTAAGAACCCTTAGGTCCTCTCTACGTGTCCTTTTTAATTCCGAATGTAATAACCACTTCGTTGGACCATTTATTTTGTTAAAAGCACACAAATTGGTTCATAATAGTCCTAATAAAAGTATCTTAAAAATGTATAAGCTTTTTATTGTCACCCTGTAAAACAACAATACTTTTTTAAACACCGACCACGTTTCGTGAGTCATTTTGTTCGCCAAAGATTGCGTGTCTCTGGGTTTATATGCATATATTTTATATACATAGATTACACCAACAAAAACGTTGGTGACGTAAAGTAAATCGCGCATACTCTTAGCATATAAATCATTAATGAAAACACACACATAACCATTTCTTACACGATGGTATATATAAGCAATATATATATATGAAGGCATGCTTACCTGGATACATAAAAACCTATGGAATCATTCTTACATTTCGCATCATTTATGCTCACCTGGCGTGGTTCCTGTGCATTCAACGTCACAGCAAAGCCGCCCGCCACAAGTGAAAGTAGTATAAGACGAGAGCATTATATTTTTAATGTTTACATTTTATACGTACTGCATATGTTTACACGCTTTTTTATTTGTATGTAATTGTATATATATATATATATATATATATGTATATCGTATAGACTGTGTGTACAACAATGTACGTACATATATGTTAAGGTATATTATGCATTTCGGTTGAATTACATTGTTAAAGATCCATATATTCAAAATTGCAAATAGAAGTGTAATTCATTGTTGACGTCATTATTGCGTAAATATATAGTAAAAGAAATGATTATCTTAAGTGAGAAATTATAATGTTTTTTTCCACGAGAGTTTTTTTTTTCATCGTGTTAGTCATTTTATGAATAATTTATGAATGAATGAGGTTTTTTGTGTATAATTATTGGATTAAATATAATTTGAGTATTAATAAAATCTAAATCTCGATACCTAAAGCTACTTCTTGTTTATACTAGAAACTAGCGAATGCATAACACATTTATTGCATTTCAATAGATCGCACAAACAAGCATTTAATATGCAGCACACACGCCTTCGCCAATCAGTCACATCAAATCTAAACAATCGAAAAGAAAAGACCTACATATACCTATAAATTAGATAGATTTAATAGAATTGCATAATCTTATTCAAGCAATACAAAATATACGCATTGTGTGAGCCAGCTACTCAAGGAAAACCTTGGGCTTTTCCAGTACGATTTGCTGTGCTGCTCTAAATCACAGTCGAACAGAATTCGGAAAAACCCACTATGCACTTTCGCCTTATGTGCTTATGTATCTGTGTGTATGTACGCTATTATTATGGTCGTTGAACTGGTATTATAACTGGTATTATACGATGATTATTAAAATCAGTGTTTCGATTGTTTGACGTATTTTCAGAGAACTATATTTTTTGTGTGTCAACGAAAAAAGTCCTTGACTCGAATTCGAAAGATTGTATGAAGAGAGCATCTTTCGCGGAAAACCCTATTATATTATGCTAATAACATTTATAAATATAAACAAACTATTAAAACAGGTTTTTTTTGGTTTGCTTGATATGGATGCAAAATTTTGTAGGTATTTGCTGTGGTAATTTTTTTTTGATTACATTGAAAGTATAATTGTTTGAAATATTTGAATAAATTTGAGTTTAACTGAGAATATCAAATAGGGTATTTTATTGCATAAATTACTTCGACGTAGACGCAATGCAATAATAATAGTACTTTGCTGAAATGAATTCGCATATA